>CAOLHI010005120.1:0-83538 GCA_948474755.1 Ctenosaura bakeri
GTGGAATCTCCTTTCCTGCAGCTTGAATCCATTGCTCCTTATCCTGGTCTCTGGAGCAGCAGAAAACAAGCCCTCTCCTTCATCTACATGGCATCCCTTCACATATTTAAACACGGCTATCATGTCCCCTCTTAACCTTCTCTTCTGCAGTAAGGATGAGTGAGGATAATTTTATTTATTATATTTATATGCCACTTTTCTCCCAGAGTGGGACCCCTTGCGATTCCTTGATGCCTGTGTGAGCTGGGAGCATGGGAATGTTATCGCAGCAACCTGGGATAAGAAAGTAAACAGGCATGGCTGCAAGGTAGGATTATTGGCAAGCTAAAGAAATGGAAGGGGAACAGAAAGCTTGGGAAATATGTTGTTCGGGTAAACCATCCAACGGGACATTAGCATGTGCTAATTTTGAAATGTAATGGTTTATATAGCACTGCAAATCCAATATTCTTTTAGTCTTGGCAGTGCCAAGATGGACTGCTGTTTCTTCAGTGTTCCTAAATAAACTTCTAACTTCTAAGCTCCTTTCCTTGAACTCGGAGCTGCTCTGCACATAACAGAACTTGACCGGGAAGAGAATGTCCCCAAGGGGCTCTCCAAGGTCCTGAAGAGCTGCAAGGGAGCTATCCAAAGTGCTGAACCTATATTCCAGCTATTCCAGGACCTCCCCAGCAGGTTCAGAACATTCTCCTAAATTTCACATTAAAATCCGTAGCAGATTAAGCCCCCTTCAACTGTGGGAGCCACCAGCTTCCCCTGCCACAAACCATACCATGAAGCCGGTGAAAACAAAGGGGCAGCACCTCTCCCTTCTCAAATTTGGGGCCAGTAGGCTTAAAATATAAAGAAATGCACATATATCACAGGTCTCGAACTACATCTGGTTTGAATTTGCCTTTGTTATTCTCAGTACTCACAGCAAATTCTTGATTTTCCCTAGCAAACCAGTTTCCAGAACAGCCCCTTAGTCACGCTTTCCTTTTTAAATCCTATTTTCTTCCGCTCTGTTCTGTTACATTTTAATTCTGGAATCTCAAAATTGTCTTTGGCTCAGGTTTATTTATCTATTTAATTAACATCCTGCCTTTCTCCCAGTATGGAACCCAAAGAGAAGCTTACAACACAAGTTAAAACGAAATACATTTAAACATGGCTACAGCAATATATATTGTACAAGTATTTAAAAAACACTGAACATCCAATCCTATTAAAACATTAATTTAAAACAAAGAAATTACATTCAGCTCCAAGTTAAAAAAAAAAAACATTCTTCTGCAACCACCAGTTAAAAGTAGTGGTCTATTTAAATATAAGAAGTTCTGTTTAAATGAAAAAGGCCAAAGCCCTGGCTAAATAAGCAGGTCTTGGCCTACTGGCAAAAAGAGATCAAAATTGGGGGCCAACCTCACTTCCTGTGGAAAGAAGTTCCCCAGGGTGGGAGCAGCTGCCAAGAATGCCTTCTCCTGTGTCATCATCTAATGAGCTTCTGAGGGTGCTGGTGTTACCCTGTGTGTTGGGGGTCCCGGGAGGGGCGCCCAAATAACCAAATAAAAACACAAGTTGGGGGAATTTAACTCGAGCACTCTCTTGGCTAAACGAGAGGCAGGGTAACTTCAGCAAGGATCTTTAACCCTATGTCTACGGCTTCAGGTCAGAGAGCAGGCAAGCAAGTTTAAGAGTAACCAAAAATGACAGTTTTATTGAAAGATAAACAGCAAACAGGACAACACACAAGCTAGCTAACTGGAAAACAGAAATAGAGAGCTTGGGAATGGGTAATACGACACCTGGTCTTGTAGTCCTGGAGAGAAAGATGGGGTTCCGGGGGAAGAAAGCTCAGCATGGCTGGCTGAGGGGAGCTCCTTAGACAAACTGGCAGCAAAGTGGGATGGAAGTCAAAAGTAGTCCAAAGAAGTCCCAAAAGTGGGGACCTTTTATAGGGTGGATTCTACCTACAGGCTATGTTGTACTCGGTGAGAACAAAGGAAATTTGGAGCTGGACAAAGGAGTTGGAAAAGGTCAGGTTTTGCATGATGGATTTAGCTCTTAAGACAATAAAGAAATGTCTTGGCTCTTGGCCGTGCAGCTTTGTGTGGATAAAGCCAGTTTGCAGGGAGGTTTTTGCCTAAAGCAACGGAGAGGCTTAAGTTGCTTGCCTGAATGGGGTTTTGGAATGTGCACTCATTAACAGCCGCGCCCATACGTGCTCGTCCAGGGGACCTCTGCAAAGATGTGGAGTAGGGTGGCAGAGAAAGATCAAGCAAAGGTCAAATTATTTGATATCAAAAGGATATCTAGTGCTCTCACCAGACATATCATAACCGTGATAACACTGGGACCTAGTGGAAGCCCTCTCTGAAAGTTCCCAAGACACAGGCATGCTCTTCTCCAGCTATTTCCAAAAAAAAGAGAGCACAAGTCCTCAACCCAATGACCCAATATTTTGATATAGGAAATATTTTGAAATAGAAACCATTTGTACTTTGCAAAATGGAAGGTGGCAGGAGAAGAGGACGACCGCGCTACCTATGGATTGGCTCAGTCAAGGAAAGCTGCTAATTCTGACCCAAAGCAACTCCTCATTATCCAGAGCGAAATTCTGTTCGCTTCACAGTTCGAAGCCAGTGCCAGGAGTTTGGAAGGAATCAATACTTGAACTTGAACCTGTTGCTGTTTGAATTGGTGAGGATCTGGCTGTGGAAAGAAATTGCTTCCACTTCTGGGAAAAATTAGCCATGAAGGAGGAAGCAAGCCATTTAACCTTGGAGCTTCTGAAAAACTGAAATGCAGCCTTGTTGAATTCTGAATTGGATTGTTTTTGTCTTTGTCTACAGGGTAAACCTGAAAAAAAGGAGAAAGAACCCTTCTTTTCTGGTTCTTCTCTTTTCCCTTTTTCCCTTTCTCCCTTTTTCCCTTTTCCCTTTTCTTGCTTGCTTGCTTGCTTTCTGTAAATGCAATTACCTTCCCACGCACTGTTTCTCACCATGAGGAGAATACCTTGGTCTAGGTTTTTTCTCTTGCTGATGACCAATGGTCTGGACTGTACATGGGACAATGACTGGGAAGGGTAAAGTATCATCACCAGCCATTGACAGTGGTTTCAGTGTTCATAGAATCATAGAATCATAGAATCATAGAAATGTAGAGTTGGAAGAGACCCCAGGGGCCATCCAGTCCAACCCCCTGCCATGCAGGAACACCCTCAAAGCACTCCCGACAGATGGCCATCCAGCCTCTGCTTAAAAACCTCCAAGGAAGGAGACTCCACTACACTCCATGGAGGCAGCAGATTCCACTGCTGGACAGCCCTGACCGTCAGGAAGTTCTTCCCGAGGTTCAGGTGGAATCTCCTTTCCTGCAGCTTGAATCCACTGCTCCTTGTCCTGGTCTCTGGAGCAGCAGAAAACAAGCCCTCTCCTTCTTCTACGTGGCATCCCTTCAAATATTTAAACATGGCTATCGTGTCCCCTCGTAGCCTTCTCTTCTGCAGACTAAACATACCCAGCTCTCTAAACATGAAGTAGTGAATCCATCCAAAGTATGGGACCTGTCAGTTTGGCTGAGCTCTCTCTGCCATGTTTTCAGGTAGTTGACTTTGTTTTAGTGCCTGCGTGCTCTGCTATGGAAGTGAGGATGGTATTTATTTATTTATATTTATATGCCACCTCTCTCCCAGAACAAAGCGGAAGGCAGCAGGAGAAGAGGAAGGCAGCACTGCATGTGGATCGACTCAGCCAAGGAGTCAGCTTCTGCCTTGGGTTTGCAAGACCTGAGCATGGCTATGGATGGTAAGTGACTTGGAGATCTCTCCTCCATAAAGTCAACATAAGATGTTCTGATGGCAAATAACAGCAAGGAAATGGAAGGCAGTAGGAAAAGCAGAAGGCCTCAAAACACATGGATTGAACTCCATTATGGAAGCTGTGGCTACCCTAAATGTGCAAGCCCCGAGCAGGACAATGGATGATTGAGGAAGCTCTTGGAGGTTTCCTATTGATAGGGTCACCTTAACTCTACGTTGGCTTGCGGGCATATAGCAACAAGCATGGGGGTGGAGGTGGCTGGGATAAAACAAATGGAAAAGAGTAACAACAGTCCTGGAATTATATTCTGTTTTAAATGTACTTCCTGATTAAAAATGTCCTTTAAAAAAATACCCTGCAGTGTCTTGGAGCTTCATGGAAAGGCAGCCAGGATAGGAGGAGAAAGAAGAAGAAGAAGAAAGAAGAAGAAGAGGAGAGAGAGAATTCTCTGGTCTTGTTTGATGCGGATCAGAACTGTAAACATCGGAGTCCTTGCACGGCTCTGACAGCCCCAACATTTCAGAGGAATCAAATCAAATTAGAAGTTGATCCTCTGATGTACTGTGGGATTAGGCGGAAAAGCCATCATGTTTTCCCGCTACCCTCGCCTCGCCTGACAGTTTGCTGGTGCATCATTTTTCATGCATAATCCAGGAGGAGGAGGAGGAGGAAATCAAGTCAGAGCTTCGGTGAAGCCGTTGGGGGGGAAGAGTGGAGAATGCCCTCCCTCCCTCGCTAGACAAAGATGATTGTCTGAGTTTTTAATCTGAGAGAGGCAGCGTGAATACACAACAACCGCCTCCCCACTTTTGGGGCAGGTCAATCAGATATTAATACACTTTTGGAAAGAAGGAGGACCTGCGGGATTAGCAGTGATGAAAAACGTGACCTTTCACCTCCCAGGCCACCCAAGACGGAAAGACTCGTCCACGTGAAACTCTGTGACAGTTGCTTCCCCCGGCAAACTTCAGCCTGCATTTGGCACTTCTGCAATCCCATTGCCCAAATCAGTTAACCCCATGAGCAGCGTGCACAGCCCCAAACAAGTATTCATTTTATTTTATTTTTTATTAAAATAAATCAATCCAAGGTCCCAAGCCCTGCAATTTTTTTTTCATGAAATCACAAAGTTGGAACCGGATTCCCCAAGGGGTATCTAGTCCAACTCACACAATTGAACATCTTTTCCCATCAGAATATTCTTCCTTTTTTAAAAACTATTTTATTAGAATATTTTTAGAAAAATAACACACACAAAAAATAAGGAAGAAAAAGATGCACAAAGTTTCTAAACTAACAAGCAAGCATAAAAATGCCAAAAGGGTAAAAAAAAAAAGGCATATATATGACCTCTAACTCCCCAGGAACTGGTTATTTATGATTACTTAGAATATTTCCCTAAAGTTCAGTCAAATACCTATATAATCATATACCTGTATTATACCCATATAATCATTAGTCTTAAACTACAGAACTGATTAGATAAATTTTAACTGCATTTATGGTTATAATATAGTTACACTTCTAACTTTGTTAAATGTAGGCCATTTCCACACTAGAATGGAGGAGAGTTTCACTGCATTGTATAAGCGGTGTTTTTTACTTCAATGTCCTCCTGTTTCTATCGAAGCAAAGCAGAGAAAATCCACATGTCAATTCCCCTGGAACTCTTCTTCCCCTCCCTCGGTCCACTCTGCCACCACTGATTGGTCAATTTAATGCCCACCTCTGTGGTGTGAATCGATGTAGCACTTCTTGTGGATTGGAAATGTGGTGACATTTGCCCCAGTTGAAAATACATTTGATGAGCATGTCATGGGACACCTGGGGAATGACGGGGCAAAGTATGACTCATTCCCTGGGGGACATGGAGTAAAGGGCTGAGTCCTGATGGTGAAATCATGGCAAGGGGTTGCATCAGCCAAAGGCCCTGAGTGATGGCATGGAAGCCGGTGGGTATAAAAGAGGAGATGGAATGCTTGCTCTCTCTCCGACTCTCTGCATCCCGTCTCTCTGCATCCTGTCACTCTGCTCCTGAATCTCGGATGCTGAATCTCTGATGCTGAATCTCTGCCTGTGGAGCTGCGTATCCTGTGTACAGATGTATATACTGCAACTTTGAAGATTAAAGTCTCCAGGTATTTTGGATGACAAACTCTGTGTCCCTGAGTTTACTAACCAGGGGGTAGAGGAGTCAGAGCTGATACTGTATTTGCACTCTGCTACACACGCTTGTTGCTGTTTTGGAAGCTCTGCTATGTTATGCTTGCCTCCGGGACACTTTTTGTCCAGAGAGCAGCGGTTCCAGGGAGGATTCTGTGCTGGTGCTGTGAATCAGTCTCCCATCACTTCTGCATGTAGGAAAAAACCCTGTGAACCATTTTGGCTGATTTGCTTTGGAGTTTTTCCGTATTTGCATTACACCAGTTTCACAATAATGTGAACTGTTTTAAGAGCTAGACACATGCAGAACGAACTACGACAGAACGAGATCAAACTGGTTTGACGTGCGGATGTATTCGAGACACAACAACGCCACAGTGATGTATCTCCCTTGTGCGGAAAGGGCCGTAGTAATGCTGCTATATAAAAAATGAAATGCTCTACAATAATATATGTTACCCTGATTTCTGGGGGTCCCGGGGGGACACCTCAATGTGCTCCAAATCTTGGGGAATGGGAATTAGCCAGAGCACAAGCTAAAGCAATGCAACAAGCAGGGCAACTTAGTGAGATCTTAGACCCAATGTTTACGGGGTCAGGCCTAGTCAAAAACCAAGCAAAATGAAAATATAGATGTTTTCTTTATTTAAAAGACAGTCACTGTGCACATACGCACTCACTCACACAGACCTAAGAAGGTAAAGGGAGGAGGTTTGATAGAGGATTTTAAGAGGGATTTTTCAGAGGAAATACTACACCTGATCCTGTAGCCCAGGTAGCCAGAAGACAGTCAGTCGGAGTGGAGATTCTCAGCACGTGGAAGCTGAGGGTAAGGCTTGGCAAACGGAATGGCAGCAAGGCGGAATGGAAGCCAGGAGTAATATGAAGAAGCACCCAAAATCAGGGGTTCTTATAGGGGAAAAATGTGCCTGTAGGGTAGTCCGTTCCTGGGGAAAACAATGGGTTTCGGGTTGGAGACAAAGCTTCCGAAAGGTCAGCACTTAGAATGATTGGATTTTGACGGAGTTGTCAATAGCGCAGACAGTATACAAATGGGAAGTGCTTGACAGTTGGCTATTTGTAAGCACTAATCTTGTCAAACTACCTGTTTGGGGGAGAGAATCTATTGTATGCTTGGTGCATACTTAATTTAGGTTTAAAGTGTACTTGCCTGGAGCTCTCCTGAAGCTGCATGCCCTGGTGGCGCAGTGGTTAAATGCCAGTCCTGCAAGCCACAAGGTTGTGAGTTCGATCCTGCCCGGCTCCAAGGTTGACTCAGCCTTCCATCCTTTCGCAGGTCGGTAAAATGAGTACCCAGCTTGTTAGGGGCATGTATAGAAATGTTTCGAAATACATGCTATTTGTAAGTTGTTCGCCGCCTCGATCCATATGGAGAGGCGGGATACAAATAAATAATAAATAAAATAAATAGAAATGCCCGAAAATTACTGGCCTGCCTGGATTTGTCTTGTATTTTTCAGCCTGTTTGGCCGTGTCCATGTGTGTGCTTATCCGGAGGCCTCCCAAGCACGTGGAGAGGAATAGTTTGGAATGGCCAATCTTTGTATATCAAATTATATTTAGTAAGCCCCGGGGTTGGACTATAGACCACAGTAACGTATACCTAACCATATTATTCAAATCCAACTGTTGGTTTTCCCCAGCCTCACCTTTTAGAAACATTATCACCTTCACCACTTTCTTCCAAAATATTAGGTGGAATCTCTTCTCTTGTAATATGAATTCATTGCTTTATGTCTGGAGCAGCAGAAAACAAACTCACTCCATTTTCTACATGAAATCCCATCAGATATTTCACATGCCTTTTGTATCACCTTTCAGTTTTCTCTTCTCCAAGTTAAACATCTGCAGCTCCGTAAGTTGTTCTGCCAAGGAGTTGCTGGTTTTTGGGACTTTAACCATCCGGGGCCATTTCTGCAGTACACTCTTCTGGTGCTGTTATTCCACTTTCACATCCTACGGATCCTGGGATTTACAGTTTAGGGAGGCAGTATTTAGGATTCTCAGCCAGAGAGTTCTTTGGCCTCAGTAAACTGCAAACCCCAGAATTCCACAGGATGTTGAAAGTGGAATCATAGCACTATAACAGTCTAGTGTGGAAATGGCCCCAGTCTCCCTTCTCTGGACGTGTTTTACTTTGTCCATAACTTTCTTGAGCTGTAGTGCCCAGAACTGGACACAGGATTCCAGGATGCAGTGATTTCTGATCAAAGCAGAATGAAATGATCCTATTATTTATTTGTTTTATGCATTTCTTTTTGCTACTTTTCTCCAGTAGCAAGACTCAAGGCAGTTCACAACCTATGAAAAACAATAGAGGTTAAAAACTATACAAAAGCATGAATAAAAAGAGTAAACATAAGCCATTTTAAAAATAATTTAACTATTTGTAAAGTTAAAACTACAAAAATTATTAAAAGTTCATCAGCAAAATTGCACAGCACCCAATCAAAAACCCATCACAGGCATTTCTCAAAGTCAGACAAAATATTTCTACTTGTTGGTTGAAGGAGGGAATACGGAAGGAGCTGTTACCCTGTTTACTGGGGGTACCGGAAGGGACACCTATATGCGCTCTCAATTAACTAAGTTTGGGGAAATTAGCTAGAGCACAAGTTAGCAATGCGAGAGGCAGGGCAACGCAGAGGAATCTTTTACCCAATGTCTACGGGGTCAGGCCAAGCCAAGGAGCACGCCAAGTTTAAGAATAATTGAGATCTCTATTAAATACGGACACACAGTGTATGCAGCACACACTCACACAAGTAACTAAGGAAAATAAAGGTTGGAGTGGTATGGAGGGATTTTTGAGAGGGATTGTTGAATTGGGTGATATGACACCTGTCCTGAAGCTTGAGTTCATTGGTATGGAGTCTCAGTACGTGAGACTGAGGGGACAGCTCGCCAAACAAAGTGGCAGCAAGGCTGGATGGAAGTCAGGAGTGATCCGAGGAAGGTCTCAGAATCAGGGATTTTTATAGGGAGAAATGTAACTGCAGGCTATTCCGTACTTTTGGAAAACAATGAGGTACGGGCACGAGACAAAGCTTTGGAAAGGTCAGAATTTAGCATGATTGAGTTAGGTCTGAATTGACAAAGAGTTAGCCAGTATGCAAATACTGAGGGCTTGGCAGTGGTTAAATGCCAGTACTGCAAGCCACAAGGTTGTGAGTTCGATCCTGCCAGGCTCCAAGGTTGACTCAGACCTCCATCCTTCCACAGGTCAGTAAAATGAGTACCCAGCTTGTTGGGGGCATGTATAGAAACATGTATCGAAATACATGCTATTTGTAAGTTGTTCACCACCTCAATCCATATGGAGAGGCGGGATACAAATAAATAATAATAATAATTTTAAAAAGTTGCCTGCTCAGGGCAGGGAGTCCTTTGTAAACAGAGTGCATACATAATGAGGGTGTTTTCAGAGAGGTCTCCTAAAGCAGCCATCTGGCTATTTCTGGCCTGCCTGGGTGGAGAAAGGAATGTCCAGCGATTAGTGGCCGCGCCTAGTTCTGTGTTTGTCCGGGGGCCTCACAAACACATGCAGAGGGGTGGTGGAAGAGAGCCAAATTATTGATATCAAAATGATATCTAGCAGCCCCAACTCTGGGCTAGCAAATGCAGTAACAGAGCCCTCCCACCTTCTGTGGGGAAGGAGTTCAAAAGTCTGGGAGCATCCACGGAGAAGGCCTAAGCTGCTCCTCATAGGGCTTTATGGTTTCCAGGCCTTTTACCATTTTGGTCATCCTCCTCTGGACACAGTTCAGCTTGTCAATACTCTTCTTCAATTGTGACCAGAACTGGACACAATATTCCAGGTGGAGTTGAACCAAAGCAGAATAGAATGGCACTATTACTTCCTCTGACCTAGACACTGTACTCCTGTTGTTGCAGCCTGGAATTATATTGGCCTTTTTAGTTGTCGCATCCCACTGCTGACTCATGTTCAGCTTGTAGTCTACTAAGAATCCTAGATCCCTTTCAAGTGTACTGTGATCAACCTGGGTGTCACCTATCTTATATCTGTGCATTTCTTTGTTTTTTTGCCCAAGTGTAGTATCTTACATTTCTCCCTGTTGAAATTCATTTTGTTAGTTTGGGCCCAGTCAATTAGTTTGAGCCCAATCTATTAGTTTGGACCCAATCTCTAATCTGTTAAGGTCATTTTGAGTTCTGGTCCTGTCCTCTAGGGTGTTAGCTACCGCTCCTAATTTGCTGTCATCTGCTAATTAAATGCCCTCTATTCCCTCATTCAGGTCATTGATTAAGATGCTGAATTGCCCTGGGCCCAAGACAGAACCCTGTGGTACCCCACTACTCACTTCTCTCCAGGTTGAAGAGCAGCCATTGGTGAGGAGCACCCTTTGGGTTTGGTCAGTCAACCAATCACAAATCCACCTGACAATAGCATTGTCTGGACCAGATTTCACTAGCTTGTTTGTTATCATGGGGGACCTCATGAAAGGCATTACTGAAGTCAAGATATGTTATGTCCACAGTAACATAACTCTATCAAAAACTCTATCAGAGAGAGAGATCAGATTAGTCTGTCATGACTCGTTTTTGAGAAACTCATGCTGACTTTTAGTGATCACTGTGATAATGGGGCTTCCCATTATCTAGACTTAGCTAAAAGGGGGATACTTCCCTCTTCAGGTAAACCAAGGGTTAATGAGGTGTTGGGATTAGATTACATCGTAAGTCATGTGGGTCAGCATCATAGGTCATGTGGGTCAGCATCCCAGGTCACAGGGTGAGAATTGACCAATCAAAAGGTAAGAACTGAGCATCTTCAGGATGCTTCCAGATGCTTCCAAGGAGAAGTTATAAAACTTCTTGCGAGGCCATGTGGCTGGGAGATAACAAAGGGATAACAAAGAAACAACAAAGGAACTGCCAGTAGCAGGCTGAGGCCTAGCCTCACCTCCTGGCCCCTTGTAGAACATCTAAGCCTGAGAACCATCTGTGAGTACTAGACTAAAGTAGTTAGTCGCGTTAGGGACTTTTCTGTTATTTTGGAGGCTGACTGATCTAAAGAATGTATCTGTGCTTTTATATCTGTTCCTTTGTAACTACTTGTAACTAAGCGTGCCTGGGAGGGGGGAGCTTCCCATGTGTGGTAATTTGCCTTATTTGCATACCTTTAATAAATACTTTCTGTAAAAGACCCTGTTTCTCTCCTTCCCACGCCAAAGCTAGGTAGACTGGGGGAAAAGGAAGATCCTTAAGCTTAGGGATGTACATGGTTGGACAGAGTCCCATTGTACTGTCCAGGAATTCATAATTCAATGGGTGGTGGCAGCGAAGATGAATTAACAGCTAAAATTCATAACAGGCTGGAATATACATCATAACAGGCTGGAATATACATCCCAGCAGCACATGGGGACTTTCCAGTTTCACAATCACAGCATTCCTTCCTAAGTGCTTGCAGACTGTATGTTCAATGCTCTGCTCTAGGATCTTTCTGGGTATTGACGTCAGGCTGACGGGGCTCTAATTGTTTGAGTCCTCTTTTTTCCCCTTTTCGAAGATGAGGACAACATTTGTCCTCCTCCAGTCTGCTGGGACTTCATCTTTTCTCCAGGAATTCTCAAATATTATGGCTAGTGTTTCGAGATCATTTCTGCCAGTTTTTGTCATTCTTTGTTAAATCAAAACATCCATGGTTGTAGAAAATAAACAGCAAAGATTTAGTGTTAAGAGATGAATTAAATATCTAGCTTTAAGCTGGTTCCCCACTCAGCATATGTTAACATCTCAATATCAAACAAAATATCCCCTCTCCTTGAATTCCTTCCACAGCTTCATCTCCCAAAACCCCGTTCAGATCTAGTCCATTTCTCTTTTTTTTAACTAGCCATAGTTCTTACTGGCTCTGGCTCTATTTCTGATTGACCGCAATTCTAATCTTTTTACAAATGAGTCTCTAGGAGATATATTTGTTGCCCCACAGCCATCCCCCAGCATTCCATGAGCTATGATTGTCTGGTTCTAGACAGGCCTGTTCAGCTTCTTGCTTCACATTGTCCATGCCCTAGATACTGCTGAAGAAAGTCACCTCCATCCAGCCATCCTATACAGATGAGCAAAATTCTTCCACATCAGCCACATTCAAGAGGTATAAATGTTCACATCACAGCCATGTCTTAACTGTTTGGTATGTCATTGTTAAAGACAAAGAGCCAAAGAGGAAGAAGAGATGAGAACCCTAAGTTCAGCAAACATGGGATGAGATCCTACATCAAAGACATGGAACATGAATTTACACTCACAGAGTTGCATGGTTGCTTTGCAACACTACTTCATTAGTAAATTCTGATGGCAATGAACATGCACATCTGCGGAAGCGATGTCCCATAGATACCTGTGGGCAGCCACGTGCAATGTACATCTAAGTACAACATGTACAACATTTAGAAAACAACGCAATAATCACGAGAAGTCAACATGGATTTCTCAAAAATAAGTCATGCCAGACTAATCTTATCTCTTTTTATGATAGAGTTACTAGTTTGATAGATGAAGGGAATGCTGTGGATGTAGCATATCTCGATTTCAGTAAGGCCTTCGACAAAGTTCCCCATGACATTCTTGCAACGAAGCTAGTAAAATGTGGGCTGGACAGGGCTACTGTTAGTTGGATTTGTAATTGGTTGACCGACCGAACCCAAAGGGTGATCACGAATGGCTGCTTTTCATCCTGGAGAGAAGTGACTAGCGGGGTGCCACAGGGTTCTTATCAATGACTCGGATGAAGGAATAGAGGGCGTGCTCATCAAATTTGCAGATGACACCAAATTGGGAGTGGTTGCTAATACGCCAGAGGACAGGATCAAAATTCAAAATGACCTGGATAGGTTGGAGAGCTGGGCCAAGGCGAACAAAATGAAATTCAACAGAGAGAAGTGTAAGGTCCTACACTTGGGTAGAAAAAATGGAATCCACAAATATAGGATGGGGGACACGTGGCTGGGTAGCAGTACGTGTGAAAGGGATCTAGGAGTCTGCATAGACCACAAGCTGAACATGAGTCAGCAGTGTAATGCGGCAGCCAAGAAAGCCAATGCAATTCTCGGCTGCATCAATAGGAGTATGGTGTCTAGATCGAGGGAGGTACTGGTACCACTCTACTCTGCTTTGGTTAGACCCCATCTTGAATACTGTGTCCAGTTCTGGGCACCTCAATTCAAGAGGGATATTGACAAGCTGGAGCAAGTCCAGAGGAGGGTGACCAAAATGGTGAGGGGCCTGGAAACCATGCCCTATGAGGATAGACTTAGAGAGCTGGGTATGTTTAGTCTGCAGAAGAGAAGGTTAAGAGGGGACATGATAGCCATGTTTAAATATTTGAAGGGATGCCACGTAGAGGAAGGAGAGGACTTGTTTTCTGCTGCTCCAGAGACCAGGACAAGGAGCAATGGATTCAAGCTGCAGGAAAGGAGATTCCACCTGAACCCCAGGAAGAACTTCCTGACAATCAGGGCTGTCCAGCAGTGGAATCTGCTGCCTCGGAGTGTAGTGGAGTCTCCTTCCTTGGAGGTTTTTAAGCAGAGGCTGGAGGGCCATCTATCAAAGGGAGTGCTTTGAGGGTGTTCCTGCATGGCAGGGGGTTGGACTGGATGGCCCCTGTGGTCTCTTCCAACTCTACATTTCTATGATTCTATGATTCTATGTGCCAAACACATCCATACACCATGTGGAACCATGCACAATGGCACTGCGTGTAGATCTCTTCTTCCACAAACCTGAACTGAACAGAACCTTCTTCATCAGTCAAAAATATCCATCCCTTTCTGTAGGGGAAAATACACAAGTGGAAGACACCATCAGGATTCCAGCCATGACTGAATACGCAGGTTTTCAAGTACAGAATATTTAGAGTTCTTTTCAGAAAAAAAAAATCTCACCCATCTGTATGTCAGCTGTTGAAGAGCACACCTTGAAAGGACTAGGAGACCTTGGTGTGTTTTCTGTCTCCTCTCAATTTCCCTCCACTCAGCAAAATGACTGATGGCGAGAGGCAATTCTGCAGATTCTGAATTTTTGTGGTGAACAAGGGCAGGAGAAAAAGTAGGAGCTGTCGAAAACAGAAAGGGCATCCTGACTTTGAGATGGTCTGACTCTGGTGGCTGTCCACAGGGCCTGTCAGATCACCAGGCAGCTTGCCCCGCAAGGCATGGGATATGGGACACCAATGATTATATTCCATTGTTTTTCCCTGGGGAAGGACTAGCTTTTGTTACTCACCTTGAATCTTTGGGGTGAGATGGGCAACTACCTTCCTCAAGGTAAGAGCTACTCAACAGCGGGATGGGCTACTTCAGAAGCAGGTAGACTCTCCATCTTTGGGGCTATCTAACTGAATCTTGGATGGATGGCTCTCAGGGATGTTTTAGCAGCAGATTCTTGAAGTGGCAAAGTGTTGGATTAGGTGGTTCTTGAGTTCCCTTCCAACTCTGCCATTCTATAATTCTATGGTAATCCATTGGAGATCAAGGAATTGGCCTTTGTTATCTCACTCGTAAACCCTGTCCCGAAGTCTACAACTTTGATATTAAAATATGATTCAATGTGTTTGAGAGGTCACCCGGATGGGCATGTAGGCAGCGATGGTCAAACAATCAAAAACCAGGTCAGGCCAGTAAAATCCCGAGTCACGTAGCCCCAGGAGACCTCAAGCTGGGCAAACCCACAGTAAACAAAGGATCCTCAGCCCTTGAGAAGCTGACTTGAAGGGATTAGCGTGTTTGCCTTGAGTTGAGCAAATATCCTATCAGGTGAGGACCATTTACATGAAGCCACACCACAACCAAATGCAGCTGAAGATCCTGAGACCTGGGCAGCACCTTGTAATCTCATCATGCAAAGAAAGTTACCATTGTGGAGCTTCTTTCTCATTGCAACACCTATTGTTCTCCCTGGGAAAGGATTAGCCCTCCAGGTACTTTTTCCCCTACAAGTAGTCCCAGTTTTTGAGTGGTTCTTTGGATCACTCCCTGTCATCCCAGCTGACCGTTTCTCTGGCCCTTTTTGCACGGGCTTTCTGTCACGTGACAGCCCCCTGAGCCTCGCGGGAGTGGGAGTGTCGCTCTGCACGACGCACTCCCACTTCCACCGCTTTCACAGGGATGACGCTGCGCGAACGCGTATTTTCTGATTTTTTCCTCAAAGCGAAAATCACCCGCGCTTGCGCAGCGCTCCCAGCGGCCACATGCACTTACCTCCTGTGCAGAGCATCGGGGATGCGGCCGGGTGGCGCTTCCTTCCCTCCGCCCCTGCGGAAGGAAGGGGCGGGGCGGGGAGCTGGCACGACGGACGCGACACCTCCTGCTTCGCGCGCGTGCGGGGGGATGGACGCGACACCTCCTGCTTCGCAAGGGGGGGCGGATACGCGAGCCTCCTGCTTCGTGAGGAGGGGCGGACGCGTGAGCCGCCACCGCCTCCGGGAGGCGGCCACTTCCCCACTCGTTCGTTCGCCTGCGGAAGGAAGGAGGGGGAAACGGCAGCCTTCCAGAGAAGGCTTCTCGTGCGACCCGCCCTCCCCCGCTTGCCCTAGAAGCCTCAATGCGAAAAGGGCCTTTGTCAATTGAGTAATCCCCTCAGCTCTCTCTGTGCTGAGCTCCACTTCTCCTCTGTTGTTCCCGGACCAATGGCTTCAGGAAAAGGGTTGGAATATCCACTCATTCATGGAAGCTCCCTGGGTGAACTTGGGCAAGTCACCCTCTCTCAACCTCAGAGGAAGGCAAAGGCAAGCGCCCTCCGAAGAAATCTTGCCAAGTAGATCCTGTGATAGTTCCGCCTTAATGTTACCATACATCTGAAATTACCTGAAGGCTCAAAGCAACAACAAAGCATCAATGCTAATACTAGCTCTTTTATGTAGTTATTTCAGCAACATTGTTCCTTGTTGGGCACAGGAACTCCAAGGTTTTATAGGGACTGCAAAGTTTTTGTTTCTGAAATCACTCGGAGATTATGCAAAAGGCTTTATATATATCGGTTTGTATTAATACTCTTAACCTGGTATCAGACAAAGCTGAGTGGGTTCTTTTTTTTATGCATGGGAATTTCAAAACCAGGACCAGTTTCTATCTCCTCTTCCTCCCCGCTTCTCTCTTTGTTTCACACTTTTTAATAACATTAAAAAATTTAAAATGTTAAAATGTTTTAATGTTAAACATTAAAAAATTTAAAATCATAGAGGGGGTTTCAGGAAAGGGTGATTTAGATTGGTTAGAGATAGAAGATATGAATATTGAGACAAAATTAGAAAATATATTTTTTAGGAATTTTTCAAAGAAAGAAATGGAGAAGATAGAAAATCCTTTTATAAAAAATATAATAGAAATATGGAAAAAAAATAAAAGAAAATTATTACCGAATATATCAATATTAACTCCGATAGTGATGATGGAAAAATTTCCAATAAATTTAAGAGAAATAATAGAGAAAGAAATAAAAAAACAAAAAATTTATAGATTAAAAGAATGGATGAAAATAATGATAAATAAAGATAGAATGAAAGAGAGATTGCAGGAAACTAAAATATCCTGGTTAAATTATATACAATTAGAGCAATGGACAAAGAGTATGAAAAGATATGTTAAGGATTTTAAAGAATATACTAAATTTGAACAAATTATTATTCAAAGAGAAAATATGTAAGAAAATGAAATACTAAAAGGTATTACAAGTGAAATATATAAAATATTAGCAAAAGAACAAGAAGAGGATTTTCTTAGAAAAATGTGGGAGGAAGAGATAGTACAAAATATAGATATACAAGAATGGAGAAAAATTTGGAAACAACGTCATTTAAAAAAATTATCAATAAGAATAAAAGAGAATTATTATAAATTAGTGTGGAAATGGTACTTGACTCCAGTGAAATTAAATCAAATAGATGAGAAATATTCAAGATTATGTTGGAGAGGATGTCAAGAAATTGGTACATATATGCATATGTGGTGGAATTGCAATAAGATAATGGAGTTTTGGCAAAAGGTTTTTAAAGAGATAAAAGAGATTATAGGAGCAGATATACCAGTATGTCCAAATATTGCATTGTTATCTATATATGATAAGGTTGAGTGTACTCAAGTAAAGAAAGAATTAATAACAAATTTGTTAACTGCAGCGAGATTAATAATAGCAAAAAAATGGAAAGCAAATGAAAAATTTCAAATAGAGGAATGGTATAACGAAGTGTGGAAAATCGCAATTAATGATAAACTAACATGTAGAATTAGGTTTATGAAAGGTTTGGTTAAAGGGAATGATTTTGAAGAAATTTGGAAAATATTTTTGGATAAAGTTCTGAAAAGAGATAGTAATACTACCCTGTCAAAAGAAGAATGGCAATTTTGGAAAGTGGATTAAATAAAAAGTTGGCTCTGGGGGGTGGGTATTTTTTAGTTTTAGTTTTGTTTTTCTTTTATGTTGTATATTTTGTAATTCTTAGTAGGTGTGTGTGTTAAACTTGTGATTTATAGATTTAAAAGGATAAGTGATGTCAATGTTTTTTTTAAAAAAAAAAGTTAAAAGAATTAACAATAGAAATAGATTAAAGGGGATGTGAAAAATATTGAATTAAATGTGAAATTATAATAGTTGAACAGATTTATAAATTTAAGGGTAAAGGTGCAAAATAACAATGAAAGTTAGTATTGCTTAAGAGAAGAGAAAAAAAGAAAAAGAAAAAAAATTTTTTTTTTAATTCACTATTATGTATATCACATGGTGTTTAATTTTTTTTTCTTGTTTTGTATTTGTGATTTAGTTATATAATTAATAAAAATTTAAAAAATAATTAAAAAAAAATTTAAAATGTACAGAATTTTTTTTAAAATGATACATTTAAAAGCAGACTTCTTCTTTTTTCAAAAAAAAAAAAAAATTTCTCAGTGATCACTCAGAAGCCTGTTGGAATGAAGAGAAAGAAGTGTTTGTCTACTGATGGAAGGAGAGCAAGGCCATTTCCGCACTAGATTGTTATAGAATCATAGAATCATAGAAATCTAGAGTTGGAAGAGACCCCAGGGGCCATCCAGTCCAGCTCCCTGTCATGCAGGAACACCCTCAAAGCACTCCTGACAGATGGCCATCCAGCCTCTGCTTAAAAACCTCCAAAGAAGAGCTCCACCACACTCCATGAAGGCAGCCTATTCCACTGCTGGACAGCTCTGACCATCAGGAAGTTCTTCCTGAGATTCAGGTGGAATCTCCTTTCCTGCAGCTTGAATCCATTGCTCCTTGTCCTGGTCTCTGGAGCAGCAGAAAACAAGCCCCCTCCTTCCTCTACGTGGCATCCCTTCAAATATTTAAACATGGCTCTCATGTCCCCTCTTAACCTCCTCTTCTGCAGACTAAACATAACCCAGCTCTCTAAGTCTATCCTTATAGGGCTTCATGGCTTCCAGACCTCTCACCATTTTGGTCACCCTCCTCTGGACTTGCTCCAGCTTGACCATGTCCTTCTTGAACTGGGGTGCCCAGAACTGGACACTGTATTCAAGATGGGGTCTAACCAAAGCAGAGTAGAGTGGTACCAGTTCCTCCCTCGATCTAGACACCATACTCCTATTGATGCAGCCGAGAATTGCATTGGCTTTCTTGGCTGCCACATCACATTGCTGACTTATGTTCAGCTTGTGGTCTATTAAGATTCCTAGATCCCTTTCACACGTACTGCTATCTGGCCGGCCTCTGTCTAAACTGCAAACCCCAGGATTCCATAGGATGTTGAAAGTGGAATAATCACACTATAAGAGTGTAGGGTGGAAATGAGTCAAGAAGAGGGCCATGGTCTCTAAAGCAGAAGTTCCAAAAGCTAGGGGCAACCACCATGAAAGCCCTCCAAGAGGTCTCCATCAGCCAGCCCTGTGGGGATGGTGAGACCTAGGGAAAACACCTTCTGCCAAGATCCCAAAACTGCTATGGGTCCATCCTTAGGAATATTGGCATTTGTAGTTTGTTGAAGTCCGTAGAATTCTCTGCTTGGGAGATCTAGTTCTATAATCTAGTGGACTAGAGTTCCCTGGGAAAGAATTCCAAGTACTTTCTCACTAAACTACAGATCCCAGGACTCCATGGGCAGAGGCCTTTCCACAGGATGGCGTCTTCCCAGCATGTGGATGCAAGAGAAGCGGGACTGTCACCTCCAGCACCCTAGGGAGAGCCAGCTTTTTCTGAGAAACAGGCAAATGAACAAGACGTTTCTTGGTCCAAAAGGCTGGGCCCGTAGGCCAGGTTTATTCAGTACAAAAATACAAAAATACAAAAATACAAACAGCTGCAGCTGGGTGGCGATCAAGAGATCAGATCGCAACAAAGCATGGAGGCCTGACCAGACTTTATATGCAGGTAGCAACATACACTCCCACTTCAACATTTTCCACCAATGAGGAAGTGCCACAGTTGAGGAAGGGGCTGGGACCCCTTGTGGTATGTGACCTCCTGCTAATATGTAATGGCGGCTGGTTTTTTTCCACCCACAGTATAGTGAGGTAGTCATGTGACATGGCAGACATGGGAGGGGGCTAGAATACATGGGAGGGGGCTAGGACTTCCTGTGTTTGGTTTTACTCCACTCACAGGACCATGACGATGCTTCCACATGACATCATTGCAGTCCTGCCCTTCTCGTGTCACCAGCTGGCATAGCCCTGGGGTATATCATTGCTGGAAAAACTCCAGCACTGACTCCTGATCACGTGAGCCTTTCACAACAGCCAGCCGTGCAGAAGGGCTGGATGCATGACCTATGTGCTTCCTTCTCTACTGCAGCACAGGAAGAAGGTTGGCTGCAGTCTGGAAGGACGGAACGTGTCCCTTGTGCTCCCTTCTGCAGGCAGTTGGTTGAGTGTGGAGAGGAGTGTTGGCAACATGGTCTCATCCTGGCAGAGGCGCTGCTGGGGTTGTGAGGGGACAACATGCAACAGCATCCTCCTGCAGAAAGGGCCAGAGTCACAATAAGGAAAGTGGCATAAAAACTATGAAACAGCTTTATGGGAGGTTTACTGAGACCTTTTCCACACTATACTGTTACAGTGCTATTATTCCACTGTCAACATCGTATGGAATCTGTGGAATGTGCTGCCTCGGAGTGTAGTGGAGTCTCCTTCCTTGGAGGCTTTTAAGCAGAGGCTGGATGGCCATCTGTCAGGAGTGCTTTGAGGGTGTTCCTGCATGGGAGAAGGGGGTTGGACTGGATGGCCTCTGGGGTATCTTCCAACTCTACATTTCTATGATTCTATGATTCTATGAATCCTCGGACTTGCAGTTTAGGGAGGGGCCTTTAGAATCCTCAGTCAGATAGGTCTTTGGCCTCAGCAAACTACAAATCCCAGATTCCACAGGATATGTTGAAAGTGGAATAATAGCAGTGTAGTGCAGAAATGGCCTCACAACAACACAGCAACCAGCAAGTGGCCACAAGATGTGTCCACCAACAATCATCCTTCCAGTCCCGCTTGTGTACTTCTTTCCATATTTATCCTTCACCCTTTGGGAGCTAACATAAAACACTGGACCAGTCTTTGACCAATTGCAGCTGCCTGTTCCACTTCTTAATAAGACAGAGAGGTGAAAGGATCTGAATTGAGCTTGGCAGCTTCTGTGTGCAGTTGTCTCCTGCCCAGTGGGTGGGGTAGAGCATCGTGCCAGGCGCCAAGGCTTACACATGCATGAGAGGGTGCCACAGGATAGAAGGAGCCGGGGAAGGCAGCACATTCTTTTGGAAGGATCAACAAATAGAAGTTCAGTGTTGCTCCTGGGTGGCTCAGGCTCTGCTGAACAGCTTTGGGAGATGGCAAAAGGCAAAGGAAGCTGCCCTAACAAGTCTTTCTATTTGAAAATATTCCAAAAATTGCTGAGAAATGTATTTTTTGAGTGTTAAGAAACCTATCACCTATGGTGGATGTGTAAGTTGGCAAAGAGATACTGGAATACTATACATAATAAGATTGCAGAAATTCTTCAAGTGAAATTCTCAAAAGAACCAGAAATCTATCTGTTGAATATGCTGCACACACTAGATCAAAGCACGCAGAAGAAGTACTCAAAGATTCTACTATACCTGATAACCATAGCTAGAGTTGAGTATGCAGAGCTTTGGAAGAAGGAAAAAATACCAAACATTGAGCAATGGACACAAAGCTTATACGAAATTAGGTTAGCAGATATTAGCAGTGATTAGGTATCCTTTGGTGAAATTAAAATTAGAGGGAGGAAGTCTGGAGGCTTGTAGAGAATATGCTTTTGCTTTGGATAATAATGTTGTACACTTCTTTCACCTCATTTCCGCACTAGACTGTTATAGAGCTATTATTCCACTTTCAACATCCTATGTTTAGGCCCCTCCCTAAACTGCAAAACCCCAGGTTTCCATAGGATGTTGCAAGTGGAATAATAGCACTATAACAGTCTAGTGCAGAAATGGCCCATGTCTACTGCACTCCGATTGCTAGGGCCAACTAGAGTAGAATTAGTAGTTGTCATCTTCTGTGTTGGGAGTTTGCAACTGTTGGAGGCTGATGGCTGCCTCAGCCCTCCCAGGAGACCTTGAATGACCACACCCCTGGCTGTCCCCCACTGCAAAAAATAATTTCCCCCAAATGCCCTCTGGGTGATATGTGGGTCTTTTTGCAACAGTTTAAGTCACCCTTGGGCCATTTTAAACCCAGGTAAGGTCTTCTTTTTTAGCAACAGAAAGTCCTCAAGAAGTCACTTTCTCTTTACTTCCTGTTTTGAAGGTCTCTTCTGGGACTTTGAGGACAAAAAGTTTTATTTTCTGAAAAAATACTTTGAATTTATTGTGAAAGATTGGGTTCCTCAGGAGTTTTCATTTTGTCTGCCCTTAATGTAATGGATCTACTCTAGCTAAAGCTGCTGGAGTGAAAACTGGACCATTAGTGGTTGCGTAGTAGAGAGGATTTCAGCAGGTATTTCTTCTCACAGAACCAGGGAACAAGCCACACCTGCTGAAATTCCCTTTTCTGCACAACCATTAAAGATGCATCTCCCTCTCTAGTTTTTACTCTGGCGACCATAATTCTAGCTTGGAGTAGGCAATTGGATTTAGGCTCACCTGCACCATTTATCTTTCATGCTTGACATTGCCCACTGTGAGGAATTGTCCCACCTCTGGCCAGCCACCGTTCTTGGCTGTTGGGTGACATTTGGTTCAACGGCTTGCAAATTGCATAATCCCCTGGGCTGACTGCCTTCATCCCTTTCCCAAGCAAAATTGTGTATGCAGGAGGGTTGCTCCGTCTCCATCTGGCTGGCCCACTGGCCCATAAAGGGAAACTTATACCTTTCCCATCAGGTTGTCAAATGAAGATGGAACGTATTGAGAGACGACAGAGACAAGGAGATTGGCTGGCCTCTGTTTGGAAAGCTCAGGATTTCCCTTGGCATCTCCCAGCGCTGGGCCATATGTGGGCCATTAAATGCAGAGCCAGGATATCCATCGCATTGACTGAAGACATCACCTGCGCTAAAAAGCTAAAGCAGTTCACACAATTTGTGTGTGTGTGTGTGTGTTCGTTTCGTATTCAACAGGGCTGGGCTCTGTGTCGTTGTCAGACTGAACCAAGAACCAGGAAGAGGCAGTGAAGCAAGCTCACTCAAGAAGAGTTTGGAAAAAGTTCCTTCAGGTTCCAGAGGCTCCCAATGAACATGGCCACTGAAAGGTCCAGGGCAACAAAAGGAGCAGCGTCCAGATCAAAGGAAATAGCAGTGCCACTCTATTCTCCATTGACCAGACCTCATCTGGAATCCTGGCCCTTTTCGCATGTCTTTTTTCTTGCGTGAGCGCCCCTTGAGCGTCACGTTAGTGGGAGCGTCTCTCCATAAGACGCACTCCCACTCATGCGATGCTCACGAGGCTAAAGTGGGGCATGCGTGCATTTTTTGATTTTCGGCTTTAAGCCGAAAATGCCCCGCGCTTGTGCAATGCTCGCGGCGCCCTCAAACACTTACCTCTGTGAGGTGTGTCAGCAAGGCGGCCCAGTCGCGCTTCCATCCCCCTGTGCAGCCTACAACTTCCAGACTGCGCTGCGGAAGAAAGGGGCGGGGCACTCGTGCGACGGTCGCGTGAGAAGGTAGGCGATGCGGGAAGCAAAAAGGGCTGTCATGAGCAGCTCGCGTGAGTGGCTGCTCACGCAAGGGCCGCTCCCTGCTGCCGCGATACGGTAAGGTGCAAAAAGGCCCCCTGTCCTGGGCACCATAATTCAAGAAGGATATCAGCAAGCTGGAACATATCCAGGAAGGACATCAGCGAGCTAGAACGTATCGAGAAAAGACAGTCAAAGGTCTGGAAACTTCCAAGCCCTATGAGAGATGACTGTTAGAGCTGACTATTGCCCATTTCCACACTACACTGTCATAGTGCTATTATTCCACTTTCAACATCCTATGGAATCCTGGGATTGAAAGTGGGATAATAACACTATAAAAATGTAGTGCGGAAAGGCCCTAAGTTTAGTTTGGAGAAAAGCAGGCTGAGATCTGATAGGACAGTTATCTTTAAATCTTTAAAGTGAGGGAGAGAATTCTGGTCTTTATGATGAGAAAGAAAGAAAGAAAGAAAGAAAGAAAGAAAGAAAGAAAGAAAGAAAGAAAGAAAGACAGACAGACATAACTAGGTATAAGTTTACACCCGCCTATGTCACTAACAGGATAGTAGCCATGGTTAAAAAATATATATATATAAAACAAATGAAGTTAAAAACAACAAAAAACAGTGCAGAGCTCTTTTGAAAATCATTTTTCCAAATCTCTTGTCCTCAAAAGCTGATCAGAATCAAAACAATCTTTTCCAGAGTCTAGGGCCCTTTCTGCATGGCATTTGCCATGTGAAAGGGCGCCTGCAGCGCTGTGCAATTGCGAGGAGTGATCTGCATTGATGCACTCACAATCGTGCGATGTTCCAGGGGCTGGCAGGTGCCGATCACACACCTTTTCATTTTCGGCTAGAAGCCAATAATGGTGCGTGATCACGCATTGCTTCCGGGCCCTGTGCGCACTTACCTGGCATGTGGAGCCTCCGGAGCTGCACCGGTCACGCTTCCTGCCCCAGCGCAGCCTGGGAAACTCCTAGGCTGCACTGTAGAAGGAAGAGGCAGCTTGTGTGGAGCTGAAGCAGCAGGAACACGAGAGCACCGGAGAAAGGTAAGGTGGGGAAAGGGCCTAGGACATGAAGCAATGAAAAAAGATTCCACCTAAACCTTAGGAAGAACTTCCTGATGGTAAGAACAATTAGGCAGTGGAATACACTATCTCAATAGAGTGTGGTGGGTTCTCTCCTTCTTTGGAGGTTTTGAACCAGAGGCTGGGTGACCGTCTGTCAAAGGGAGTGCTTTGATTGTGTCTTGAGAAACATGTATAGGAAATGGCAGAAGGGGGAAACCACCAAAGAAGAATTTAAGCAAGTAGCCAGGAGATGTAAGGATGAGGTCAGAAAGGCTAAAGCACAGAACGAACTTAGGCTGGCCAGAGACATTAAAAACAATAAAAAGGGCTTTTTTAAATATGTCCGCAGCAAAAGGAAAAAGAAGGAGTCAATAGGGTCGCTGTGCAGAGAAGATGGCGAATTACTCACAGGGGGGAGAGAAAAGGCAGAGCTACTTAACACCTTCTTTGCCTCCGTTTTTTCCCAGAAGGATACAAGCACTCAACCTGGCGGTTGGGGAGCAGGGGAGGAAGCAGAGGAAATGAGGCACATAATAGGTAGAGAGGTGGTACAGGAATACCTGGCCACACGGGATGGATTCAAGTCTCCAGGGCCAGATGAATTGCATCCTAGGATATTAAAAGAGCTGGCAGAGGTCATTTTGGAACCGCTTGCTATAATCTTTGAGAAATCTTGGAGGACAGGAGAAGTTCCAGCAGACTGGAAGAGAGCAAATGTTATCCCCATCTTCAAGAAGGGAAAAAAAGAGGACCCAAATAATTATCGCCCAGTCAGCCTGATATCAGTACCCAGAAAGATCCTGGAGCAGATGATTAAGCAGTCAGTTTCTAATCATTTAGAAAGCAATGCGGTAATCACGAGAAGTCAACATGGATTTCTCAAAAATAAGTCATGCCAGACTAATCTCATCTCTTTTTATGACAGAGTTACTAGCTTGATAGATGAAGGGAATGCTGTGGATGTAGCATACCTAGATTTCAGTAAGGTCTTTGACAAAGTTCCCCATGACATTCTTGCAAAGAAGCTAGTAAAATGTGGGCTGGACAGGGCTACTGTTATTTGGATTTGCAATTGGTTGACCGACCGAACCCAAAGGGTGATCACGAATGGCTGCTTTTCATCCTGGAGAGAAGTGACTAGTGGGGTGCCACAGGGTTCTGTCCTGGGCCCAGTGCTGTTCAATATTTTTATCAATGGCTTGGATGAAGGAATAGAGGGCATGCTCATCAAATTTGCAGATGACACCAAATTGGGAGGGGTTGCTAATACGCCAGAAGACAGGATCAAAGTTCAAAATGACCTGAATAGGTTGGAGAGCTGGGCCAAGGCGAACAAAATGAATTCAACAGAAAGAAGTGTAAGGTCCTACACTTAGGTGGAAAAAATGGAATACAGAAATATAGGGTGGGGGACACGTGGCTGGATAGCAGTACGTGTGAAAGGGATCTGGGAGTCTTCATAGACCACAAGCTGAACATGAGTCAGCAGTGTGATGCTGCAGCCAAGAAAGCTGGTGCAATTCTCGGCTGCATCAATAGGAGTCTGGTGTCTAGATCGAGGGAGGTACTGGTACCACTCTACTCTCCTTTGGTTAGACCTCATCCTGAATCCTGTGTCCATTTCTGGGCACCCCAATTAAAGAAGGACATGATCAAGCTGGAGTAAGTCCAGAGGAGGGCGACCAAAATGGTGAGAGGCCTGGAAGCCATGAAGTCCTATGAGGATAGACTTAGAGAGCTGGGTATGTTTAGTCTGCAGAAGAGTGTGAACTTCTGCAGACCTTCTTTGGAGGTTTTTAAGCAGAGGCTGGATGGCCATCTGTCAAAGGGAGTGTTGTGATGTTAGTTCCTGCATGGCAGAATGGACTTGGACTGGATGGCCCTGGGGTCTCTTCCAACTCTAGGATTCTATGATTCTATGTGCAAATATTTGGAGAAAATGCACAGAATTCTCATTTGTGCATTATTCTTCTTAATGGGCTTTCTTAGTGATTAGGAAACCATTTTCTCAGCTAAGAAATGGATAACTGTGAATAATCTTTCCAGACCAAGCTGCGGAGAGGTCAATGTATTTGAAGCAGCTTTCATTGCTTCTGTTCTGTCCTGACCCTCGGCTACGGGGTGGAGATAGGTGGAGGTGGGAAAAAAGCAGAACAAGAGTCTTCCTGCTGAGAAGGTTTTTGAGGCAAATGTCATGCATTTTCATTACGTTAAAAGCCTAGGAAGCGAATGCAAAAACCAAAGAGGGTTAAATAGGATTAAATGCATTCTTTTCCTTCATAAATCTCTGCTGAATAATTGAATTCAAAGACAGAGAGAGAGAGAGTGACAAAAATGGGAGGGAGATTTGATGCACTGCATTTTTTCCCCAGGATTACTTTCAACGATGGCAGTTGCTGGCATTCAGAGTCATGGCCTCTTGCAAACCCAACTGATTGACCTTTGAAACTCTACCTTTTGGCACTGCCAGGGATGGGGCTGACTAATAATTATGCAGAGAGCGCCAGCGTGGTGTAGGTTCAAATTCAAATGCATTCAAATCCCTGCTCAGCCATAGAGACCCACCGTCTGACCTTGGGGAAGTCACACTCTCTCAACTTCAGGGGAACTCTAACTTTATGATAGCATAATTCTATGGTTTTCATCTATTGATTTGTTAATTGCTTAGTACGCTTTTTAACCTCTCAAGATCCTTTTAATTATTCTATTTTAAATTTGTTAGACTGGTTTTGTCGTACACCTCCAGAGATAAAGAACAAGATGTAAATATTGAATGTATTAAATAGATAGATAGATAGATAGATAGATAGATAGATAGATAGATAGATAGATAGATAGGTTATTGAAAGAAACGACTATCTTGCAATTTTGAGAGAGAGGTATGAATAACTGTATGCATATATATCAGGCAAAAGGGAGATCAGAAGTCACTTTCTCCTCTTCTCTTTCCTTCTATTTAATTTTAAATTTTCATTTTATTGTATTTCAGGCCATTTCTGCACTAGACTGTTATAGTGCTATGATTCCAGTTTCAACATCCTAAGGAATCCTGGGCTTTGCAGTTTAGGGAGGGGCTGACCAGCCCCTCCCTAAACTGCAAACCCCAGGATTCCATAGGATGTTGAAAGTGGAATCAAAGTGCTATAACAGTCTCGTGTGGAAATGGTCTCAGTTTCCTAGGTTCTCTTTTTTTCTAATCTCTGTAATTCTTGATGTATTTTTATAAAATTTCTTAATAAAAATTATTTTAAGGTAGATAGACAGATGGATGGATAGATAGACAGATAGACAGGTATAAACAGATAATAGATCTTCAGCTGAAGTTTGCACATGCAGAATTGAATGCATGGTGCTGTTTCACACAGATGCAGGATGCATGCAAGAGTACATGGTACATTGCAACCATGCACGTTATTAATTTATTTATTTATTTATTTATTTGTATCCTGCCTCTCCATATGGATCAAGGCCATGAACAACTTAGAAATAGCATGTATTTCAATACATTTTTCTATACATGCCCCCAACAAGCTGGGTACTCATTTTGCCGACCTGTGGAAGGATGGAAGGCTGAGTCAACCTTGGAGCCTGGCAGGATCGAACTCATAACCTTGTGGCTGCAGTACTGGCATTTAACCACTGCGCCACCAGGGCACCAGGGCTCAACTCTGTGTAGCGCATAATCCCATGAGTGTAAATTTACACACCACCCTGTTGATCTAAGAACCTGGCCATGGTTTCTTGTGCAAGGAGTCATGTTTTCTATGCAAAGAGCACAGTTTCCTCTACAGAAAAAAACAACCAGTCCATTCGTTCACTGAATAGCTTCCCAGAACACTTCAGCATATGAGAATACTGCACCAAAATATTCGTTTTCTCTTGCTAAGGGGAGAAACCTACAGAAACAATTCAGCCTCGCATGTGAAGACAAAAAAGGTAGAGATTTTCATCCCCTAGACCAGCTCCTAACAGTGCCTAATATGTTGATCAAATACATTTTGTCACAGAGACTGTCTTGTTCTTTGAAATTTGATCTGGATTTTCCTTTTTTGAGAGTGAAATGTCACAAGTCGTCTCAAAACTTTTGCAACATAATTGTCTCCCTTTAGATCTGTGAAAAGGAGATATTGCTTATTCTGAATGCCACCTCTGAAGCAACAAACAAGCTCCACGCGAAGCTGGCGTCAGAAAAACATCTCAAGTACCATGGGGAGGCAGTTGCAGAGATCTAGTACCTGTTGAATCTCTGCCTGTCCTGCCTTGCTTAAAGATACAGTGCACCTGGTTGGCCACATAGAACCATGGACCTTGATGCTGTTGGTCTGATGCCTTTATTTATTTATTTATTTGTATCCCGCCTCTCCATATGGATCGAGGCGGTGAACAACTTACAAATAGCATGTATTTCGATACATTTCTATACATGCCCCCAACAAGCTGGGTACTCATTTCACCGACCTGCGGAAGGATGGAAGGCTGAGTCAACCTTGGAACCCGGCAGGATCGAACTCACAATCTTGTGGCTTGCAGTACTGGCATTTAACCACTGCACCACTAGGGCTCCATTTATTGCATTCTTTAGCATTCTCAGGGCCTTTCCACCCTCCGCACTGGACTGTTCCAATGCTATTATTCCACTTTCAACCTCCTAGGGAATCCTGGGGTTTGCAGTCCTCAAAGACCCCTCCCGAAACTGCAAACCCCAGGATTCCCTGGGAGGTTGAAAGTGGAATAATAGCGCTAGAACAGTCCAGTGTGGAAATGGCCATTATTCCACTTTCAACATCCTGTAGAATCCTGGGGTTTGAAGTTTGCAGGCGGTTGAAAGTGGAAAGTGTTCGAGAAATCAGCTTTCTTGTTTTTTTGTTAAAAAAAACATAAATAAATCCC
Organism: Ctenosaura bakeri; assembly: GCA_948474755.1. Lineage (NCBI taxonomy): Eukaryota > Metazoa > Chordata > Lepidosauria > Squamata > Iguanidae > Ctenosaura > Ctenosaura bakeri. The sequence continues at coordinate 29,076 of CAOLHI010005120.1, forward strand.
TGTCTTAACCTCCTGACCTTAAAGAAATTTTAAATCCAATTGAAATCCGATTTCACATTTGCTTGTTTAAATGTCTCCTGTTGGCTATTTCTTTGAGTTAATAATGCATTTTGTCAGTCGGAGACATCATTGCAGGCCTGATCAATATATATGTGATGCGAGTCAGCCTCGTCCCTAGTTAAGCACCTGCCTATCATGTACTGACCTTTTATCTGAAATCCAGAGGTGGGCCTGCAAGGAGGCAAAGGTTGGCTCAGAGCTGCTCGTAGAATCATCGAATCATAGCCCCCTTTTGCATGGCATTTGTCATGTGAAAGGAGCTCCAGAATGTTGTGCCCTTGCGAAGAGCATTTCAGATGGTGTCCTCACAATTGCGTGACACTGCCGGGGCTAGCAGCCACCAATCTTGCACTATATCATTTTCAGCTATTAGCCAAAAATGGTGTGCAATCGCACATTGCTTCAGGGCCCCCCGTGCAGTTACCATCCGTGCAGAGCTCCGGAGCTGGGGCCCTCGCACTTCCTCCCTCAGCGCAGCCTTGGAAAATGCTCAGCAGCTCTGCGGAAGGAAGAGGCAGAGCCCTCACATTGCCTGCCAGCCAGCAGGCAGCTCCTGCAGAGTAGAAGCAGAGGAGATGTGAGAGCCTAATGGAAGAGGCTGCTCGCCTGATCCCCGCGTGACCATACTGGACACAGGTAAGTTGTGGAATGGGCCATAGAGTGGGAAGAGATCCCAAGGGCCATCCAGTCCAACCCCTTTCTGCCATGCAGGAATCATAGAATCAGAGAAATGTAGAGTTGGAAGAGACCCCAGGGGCCATCCAGTCCAACCCCCTGCCATGCAGGAACACCCTCAAAGCACTCCCTTTGACAGATGGCCATCCAGCCTCTGCTTAAAAACCTCCAAGGAAGGAGGCTCTACCACACTCCAAGGAGGCACCAGGAGATTCCACTGCCAGACAGCCCTGATTGTCCGGAAGTTCTTCCTGAGGTTCAGGTGGAATCTCCTTTCCTGCAGCTTGAATCCATTGCTCCTTGTCCTGGTCTCTGGAGCAGCAGAAAACAAGCCCTCTCCTTCCTCTACATGGCATCCCTTCAAATATTTAAACATGGCTATCATGTCCCCTCTTCACCTTCTCTTCTGCAGACTAAACATACCCAGCTCCCTAAGCCATTCCTCAGAGGGCTTCATGGCTTCCAGACCCTTCACCGTTTTGGTTGCCCTCCTCTGGACACGCTCCAACTTGTCAGCATCCTTCTTGAATTGAGGTGCCCAGAACTGGACACAGGATTCCAAATGAGGCCTAACCAATGCAGAATAGAGCCACGTGTCCCCCATCCTATGTTTGTGCATACTTTTTTTTTTTTTTGCTTAAGGTTGAAATTCATTTAGTTAGCTTGTTTTAAGGAATTCCTGGCATGTTTTAAGGAATTCTTTAGCTTAGAAGTGTGCCTGGTTTTTCTCAGTGGGACTTGTGCAGAGAGGGGGAGGTTTGCACAAAAAATACCAACTGCTGCGCTATCAGTGACTTCTGTGATAATTCAAGAAGGGTCTTGAGAAGCTGGAAGAAGATGTCACCTGGAATCCCGTGTCCAGTTCTGGGTACCACAGTTCAGGAAGGATATTCCCAAGCTGGAACAGGTCTAGAGGAGGGCCATCAAAATGGTAGAAGGCCTGGAAACTATGAAGCCCTACGATGCGTGGCTTAGGGAGCTGAGTTGGTTGAGCACGGAGAAGAGAAGGTTATAAGAAGTCACCTGAGAGCTATGTTTAAATGTTCGAAAGGCTGTCATAAGGAGGATGGTGCAAGCCTGTTTTCTGCTGCTCTAGAGACTAGGACATGGAGCAATGGCTTCAAACTTCAGGAAAAGAGATTCCACCTAAATATTAGTAAGAACTTCCTGATGGTAACAGCAGGTGGGCAGTGGGATACACCCTGTTTAAACCTTCAACTGGAGTCCTGAAGTTAGTACTGGTACAAAAAAGGTGAAAAGATCCTTGAGTTATCCCCTTCTCACAGGTGTCTTTTGAGTTATAATTCCTCCAATTTCTAAGGAGATGCTGGCATTGCTGGTGGATCTCAAAGCCCCCCACCTTTGGGGTAACAACCTGTTAGCTAGCATTGCAACAGAGCATTATGGCACCTTGGGTTGCTTCCCAGTGATTACAACACACACATGCATACAGAGTAGAATTGTGTGTGTGTGTGGAGAGAGAGAGAGACAGAGGAGAAAAGCATCCAGGAGGAGAGAGAGAGAGAGAGAGAGAGAGAGAGAGAGATTGAGAGAGAGGGAGAGACTCCTGTTTTGGCACCAGAACTGAAGCAACAGACACCCCCCCCCCAACCGTAAGAGAGATTCTCACCCATTGGGCAAGAGACCAAGTGGAGGAAAGCTGCTGAACTGCTGAGAAAACAAAGATAATTGTCTTGAAGACTTTTCAATTTGAAGACTCTCCTGACAACTTTCTATTTGCACAGTAGAGGCAGATAGAGACGGCGGAGGTTCTGCACAGACAGACTGCAGGATGGCAAAAAGGGAAATGCCTGGGGGGGGGCTTCCACTGCCAAATTCAGAGATGGAGTTCCTTTCACGAAAGGAGAATTCCCCAAAGACCTTTGGCTCTTGGGGGAGCAGAGGCATCACATTCCGCATCTAATGAGCAGGACGACAGCTTCATTCTCTCGCTGGGTGTATTCGGGGACTGTGAGATCTCTCTTCTCAGTCCCTTGCAAAGTATAAGCCAAACTAGGCATCTTTTATAAAGATGCTGGCCCCAGTGGTGAAAGATATTTGTTTGTCATAGCACGTACATGTTCTTGCTGTGAACAATGTAATGGCCAAGATCTTGCACTGAAAAGACATAGTGCACCTTCATGCTCCTGAAGTCACACAACGTCAACCTAGTTAGTGAATTGTAACATGAAATTCACATGTACAAATGCATGCGCAGTGCACACCAAAGTACATCAATGTCGGGAGTGCTTTGAGGGTGTTCCTGCATGGCAGGGGGTTGGACTGGATGGCCCCTGTGGTCTCTTCCAACTCTACATTTCTATGATTCTATGATTCTATAATGTGTGCAGTGTATATCCATGTGTATCCATGCTCAGTGTTCAATCCTTCACAATGACATCACTTGTGCAACTCTGCTTCCTCAAGCTACTTCCTGAACTGTAGTAACCAAGGCAAATAATACAAAGACACAGCCATGTTAATCTGGATTAGTACATGAAGGGATTTTCTAGCACCTTTGACACTAACTGGGAGAAAGAAGTTGGTAGCATAAGCTCTCATAGATTTGAATCTGCTTCATCAGTTGCATGGAGTGAAGAGCACAGGAACGGATCTTTATAGCTTTGAATAAGCAAGTGGTATGCACGAATAGCAAAAGAAAGGCAATACTTTTGGCCATGGTGATAAGGTGACAAGTTCCGTTTTAATAATGGTTATTTGTGATGAAAGACAGGAAGAGATGTTTTTAGGGCTTTAAAAACCATTGCCAGCACTTTGAATTCAGAACAGAAACATATTGGCAGCCAGTGCAATTCCTTCAGAACAGGGGTCATACATATTGGAATGGAATTCCAGGCTAGCTGCTGCATTTTGCACTAGCCGCAGTTTCTCAGTCATCTTCAAGGGCAGCCCCATGTAGAGTGCATTGTAGTAGCCTAAGTGTGAAACTGAAGGTACATGGACTACTGTGGCTACATTATTATCCCTGTCCAGGAAAGGCTGTAACTAGCAGATTAGTCAAAGCTATCTCAAAGCCCTCTGAACCACCAAGTCTCTCTGGGCCCTCAGTGTCAAGAATGGATCTAGGAATACTTCCAGATTACATATCTGCTCCTTCAGGGCGAGTGAAACCCCATCCTGGGCAGGCAACCTACAAATTCCCGGACTCGAGAACTACCAATCTACGGAGCCTTCATCTTATTGGGATTCACCCTCATCCAGCCCATTACAGCATCCAGGCACTGCTCCACACCTCCACAGACCCAGCTGAACTCCAAAGAACAGGAAAAACAGAGCTGATTGTCATCAGCATACAGATGGCACCCAGCCCCAAAACTTCTGGTGGCTTCATATGGATGTTAAACAGCATGGGAGACAAGATTGAAGGAGTGAAGATTGAAGGGGTGAAGAAGGCTGAGCAGGAGCCTCTCAGTGTCACCCTTTGGCCCTTTCCACAGACTAGCATCCATGGGCACATGAGAGGAGCAGGACTGCAATGATGCTTCTGCATGATGTCATTATGGTCCCATCCTTTTCCTGTTGCCAACGGCTGCAAATCATTGACGAGTTGTCCCCATCAATGACCTCTGATCATGAGAAACTCTTTCACTTACCTGCCCTGAGGAAGGCTCAGAAATGCAATGCAAGTGCTTCCTGCTCCAGAGCAGCATGGGAAAGTGCTCTGCTGCTCTGTGGAAAGAAGAGGCATGCCCATCGTGCTGCCTTCCACAGAGAGCTGCTTGGGTGCGGAGGGGAGCACTCCCATCACACCCCCTTCCTGGCAGAGTTGCTGCCGGGATTGTGACCGGAGGGCAATGCAATAAGGTCAGGTGCAGAAAGGGCCTCCTACTCCCACTGGCTAGATTAGTGGCAAGGTCTTGTACCCATCTCTCCATCTGTGCTGTGTGTCCTCCTGTAGGTAGGTCTTAGCTGGGAGCTGTATGGGACCACTGGTGGGGTTCTGTCATTACTTGTCTTCAGTCTGTTCTTTAATCAATTAGTCCTGGGTACAAGTCTTGCCTTGATTATTTGTTTCCAGGTTTATTTCACATGGTGGGCACTGTAGCTTGAGGAATTCTTGTTATAAACCCATGAGTTTGCTGTCCCTGTCTTGAGAGTCTGACTGGGTGCAATTGTATTGAAGGGCTTGGCTATAAACAATGGATTCCATAGTGTGGGATCAGAGTAGAAACCAAAGGCGTATAAGTATGTGTAGTGGTCTGTGTTTTTGCAATATAGTGTGGTGCTTAGATGTCCATTGTGTAGTTGTATGATGGTGTCCAAAAGGTGAGCTTGTTCTGTGGATAGTTCCAGGCTGAGATTGATGGTAGGGTGGAAGTTGTGGACATTCTGATGGAATGTCCTGAGTGAGTCCTCTCCTTGAGTCGAAATTATGAAGGTATCATCAATGTATCTCAGGTAAAATCATAGAATCCTAGAGCTGGAAGAGACCCCCAGGGGACATCCAGTCCAACCCCCTTCTGCCATGCAGGAAGGCATCATCAAAGCACTCCCAGCAGATATCCATCCAACCTCTGCTTAAAAACCTCCAAAGAAAGAGACTCCACCACACTCTGAGGCAGCAGATTCCACTGCCGGACAGCTCTGACCAGTGGGACCTCCTTTCCTGCAGGTAGAAGAAAGTTTTTTGGGTGAAGGAGTTAAGGAAGTGACAAGTAATACTCTGGTGAGTAATTAGAGAAATACATAAAATAACCAATTCCTATTAATAATGAATAACATCCCAAGCTTAAAAATTAAAATTCCAAGCATGGCTGGGATAATCAACTTGCAACAAAGTTTCCTTCTGCTTAACGTTTTAATTTGTATTGCCAGACAGAAGACTGTGAGTCATTCATCATACATTTTGTACCCTGCGCAGTTTTTGCAACCATCAAGGAAGAAGAAAATGAGAGCCTGTTTACTTTTAGGAGTGCAATTGGCAACTTGTTGTTGTTAGCTGCCATCAAATTGAATTTTGACTTAGGCCCTTTCCGCACGTGGACGTTAAAACATACCAAGGCATCCTGGCACGGAGGCTGTCCGTACCTTGGATCAGACTAGGTGCGGACTATTTAACTTAGTTCCGCACCTTAGTCCGATCCAAACCACCCCCAAGTGGTCCTCCAGCGTGCTAAGTAAAGACAGAAAAAACAGGTCTTTCAATTTTCTGGAACTCGCCATCGCATTCCTGCTTACCTGTGCAGATGCACAGGCTCACACCAATGCGAGCCTGCGATCAGCGAAGGGCGGGCTGTGGGCATGGCCAGCATCAGTAGTTGGTCTGCACCCACAAAGCCACCATTTTCAGCCAGAAGCCACAGGAAGCTGCCATTTTCACCCGGAGCAGTGCGGATCTAAAGACCTCGCACTGCTCCAGTTCTCCCTGGACTAATGGAGGAGCCCTGTGGAAGGGCTCAAGGGAAAGTCTGCATTACTTTGGACCCAAGAAGAACTGGTAAGTAACGCCACGGAGCGATTCACTCGCCTCATGCGGAAAGGGCCTTACGGTGACCCTACGGATGGGGAACCTCCAAGCCACTGTATTATCAACCACGTGGCTCAGGTGTTACCCTGTTCTCTGGGTGTCCTGGGAGGGGCACCCAAATAACCAAATAAAAACACAGGATGGGGAAATTAACTTGAGCACTCTCGTAAGCTAGCGAGAGGCAGGGTAACTTAGCAGGGATCTTGTAAGCCAATGTCTACAGGGTCAGGTCAGAAGAGTCGTCAGACAGGTTTTACAACAGTAAAAATGATAACTTTATTAAAAGACAAACAACAAATAAGACAACACAAGCACACAGCTAACTGGGAATTGGAAATGAGAGTTTTTGGGGGAAATGGGTGATGCGACATCTTTTCTCGTAGTCCTGAAGGAGCTGGAGATAGTCGGGAAGAAACTCAGCCTGGAGGCCGAGGGGAGCTCGCTGGACAAAACGGAAGCAAGGCTGGATGGAACTCAGGAGCAATCCGAGAGGCAAGTGGTCCTAATGAGGCGAGCGATCCGAGGTGGACTCGGAATCGGGGAGGTTTTATAGGGTGGATTGTGCCTACAGGCCATGCCATACTTGGTGAGAACAATGCGAGTTTGGAGCGGGACAAAGCTTTGGGAAAGGTCAAGTTTTACATGAGCGGCTTAGCGCAGGTTTGACAATAACATAGCAAGTATGCAAATAGCTTGGCATTGTAAGGGCATCGGCTCGAGGTCGAACATCTTTGTGTAGAGTCCCGCTTAAGCAATGGGTGTCTGCAAGAGAGGTCCCTGAAGCAACAGAGTGGCGTTAATCTGCCTGTCTAAATGGGGATTGGAATGTCCAACCATTACCAGCAGCGCCTGTTTATGTGCTTGTCCGGTGGCCACACAAACACGTGGAGTGGGGTGGCAGAGAAAGGTCTGATATCAAAAGGAGATAGAATCATAGAATCATAGAATCATAGAAATGTAGAGTTGGAAGAGACCACAGAGGCCATCCAGTCCAACCCCCTGCCATGCAGGAACACCCTCAAATCAATCCCGACAGGTGACCATCAAGCCTCTGCTTAAAAACCTCCAAGGAAGGAGACTCCACTACACATCAAGGCAGCAGATTCCATTGCCGGACAGCCCTGACTGTCAGGAAGTTCTTCCTGAGGTTCAGGTGGAATCTCCTTTCCTGCAGCTTGAATCCATTGCTCCTTGTCCTGGTCTCTGGAACAGCAGAAAACAAGCCCTCTTCCTCCTCTACGTGGCATCCCTTCAAATATTTAAACATGGCTATCATGTCCCCTCTTAACCTCCTCTTCTGCAGACTAAACATACCCAGCTCTCTAAGTCTATCCTCATAGGGCATGTCTTCCAGGCCTCTCACTATTTTGGTTGCCCTCCTCTGGACTTGCTCCAGCTTGTCAATATCCTTCTTGAATTGGGGTGCCCAGAACTGGACACAGAATTCAAGATGGGGTCTAACCAAAGCAGAGTAGAGTGGTACCAGTACCTCCCTCCATCTAGACACCATACTCCTATTGATGCAGCCAAGAATTGCATTGGCTTTCTTGGCTGCCGCATCACACTGCTGACTCATGTTCAGCTTGTGGTCTATGAAGACTCCTAGATCCCTTTCACACATACTGCTATCCAGCCACGTGTCCCCCATCCTATATTTGTGGATTCCATTTTTTCTATCTAAGTGTAGGACCTTACACTTCTCTCTGTTGAATTTCATTGTGTTAGCCTTGGCCCAGCTCTCCAACCTATCCAGGTCATTTTGAATTTTGATCCTGTCCTCTGGCGTATTAGCAACCCCTCCCAATTTGGTGTCATCTGCAAATTTGATGAGTGTGCCCTCTATTCCTTCATCCAAGTCATTGATAAAATTATTGAACAGCACTGGGTCCAGGACAGAACCCTGTGGCACCCCGCTAGTCACTTCTCTCCAGGATGAAAAGCAGCCATTCGTGATCACCCTTTGGGTTCGATCGGTCAACCAATTACAAATCCAAATAACAGTAGCCCTGTCCAGCCCACATTTTACTAGCTTCATTGCAAGAATGTCATGGGGAACTTTGTCGAAGGCCTTACTGAAATCAAGGTATGCTACATCCACAGCATTCCCTTCATCTATCAAGCTAGTAACTCCATCACAAAAAGAGATAAGATTAGTCTGGCATGACTTATTTTTGAGAAATCCATGTTGACTTCTCGTGATTACCGCGTTGCTTTTTAAATGATTAGAAACTGGCTGCTTAATGATCTGCTCCAGGATCTTTCCGGATACTGATGTCAGGCTGACTGGGCGATAATTATTTGGGTCCTCTTTTTTTCCCTTCTTGAAGATGGGGACAACATTTGCCCTCTTCCAGTCTGCTGGAACTTCTCCTGTCCTCCAAGATTTCTCAAAGATTATAGCAAGCGGTTCCGAAATGACCTCTGCCAGCTCTTTTAATATCCTAGGATGCAATTCATCTGGCCCTGGAGACTTGAATTCATCCAATGCGGCCAGGTATTCCTGTACCACCTCTCTACCTATTCTGTGCCTCTTTTCCTCTGCTTCCTCCCCTGCTCCCCAACTGCCAGGTTGAGTGCTTGTATCCTTCTGGGAAAAAACGGAGGCAAAGAAGGTGTTAAGTATCAAATATCTAGTGCTATCACGAGGTAGGCCTGAACCATAGTAATGTGGGTCTTGCAGATTCAGGGACGTGTCTTCCTCGATTGAGTCTACCCATCTGTAACATGGCCTTCCTCTTTTCCTTCTGCCTTCTACCGTACCAAGCATTGTTCTCTTTTTTGCTAACTTCAGTTCCATCCCTGTAGAGAGACTGAAGCACCCTGTTTGGAAGCCACGGTCACTTTTCTCAGGAAAAGGAGGAAGAACGAGAAAGAGAAGGGAAGAAGAGAAGGTGAAAGGAGAGAGACAGATGTTGCTTCAAAGGAATCGGTCCAGCCATTTTTATGGCAAGATAAACTTGATGATGACATCATATACATCTCATTGGCCACATCGTTAAGGCTGATAATATTTCACTCAGGAAGACTGTGCCTGGGTTTATGCTCCCCTGTTCCCATCCATAAAATCTGGGAAAGGCCAGGGAAAGAGAAACTAATTCATAAAACCTCTAAAAATAAAAAGTAAGTGACTTAAGTGACCAACAAGACACTTGTTTTATAATACACATGATTCATTTTAAGTTTAGATATATGTTATATAGTTAATTTTAATTATGATTTTGTAACTGTAAGTGTGAAAGTTTGGATATTAATATGCAATGGACTTTGGACTAAGCAGTAAATGATTACTTACTTACTGTAAAAATAAGTTATTTTAAAATCCATGCCACTAAAAAACTATCTGTGTTTGCATGTGTGCGTTTGATTTTGCTATAGCTCCCAAAACATGAAATGTAGACACTGGGTACCTGACATGTATTCTAAGGGGGCCACAGAAGTGTGCATCTCAGTGTTAACAATGTTTAATGTGCATTTTTTTTAAAAAAAAAATATTTAAGATATTTCTATATCATCTCCCAGCCTACATAGATTCATGAGGCAATGAATAAATAAAAACAATTAGAATAGTGCATAGATTAAAAGAATTAAAAACACATTATTAAAATACTTTTTAAGAACTTTTAAAAGCAGTCTGAAAACAGCCCTACAATCCAATTTAAAATAGAGCAATTTCAGACACTAAAAGCCATGCGAAACAGCACTGTTTTGGCTGCGCGCAGGAAGCTCAAAAGAGACGGAGCCAACCTAAATTCCTTGGTCTGAGTTGGGGTGCTGCTACAGAGGAGGCCATGTTGCACCTACTTACCTTCACAAAGGCCTTCTCTGCATGATGGTCCCATCCTGGCATGGGGATATGTTGCTGCTCATCCACGATGCGTGCCATCGCATGCCATCATCGTGGTCCCGCTGCTCTTGCATCCCCAGGCATCACGATTGCACAGTATACCATTACTGGAAAAAATCCAATAATGGCCTACCATTATGCAATGATTTTTTTTATTATTTATTTGTATCCCCCCTCTCCATATGGATCGAGGCAGCAAACAACTTACAAATAGCATGTATTTCGATACATTTCTATACATGCCCCCAACAAGCTGGGTACTCATTTTACTGATCTGCGAAAGGATGGAAGGTTGAGTCAACCTTGGAGCCGGGCAGGATCAAACTCACAACCTTGTGGCTTGAAGTACTGGCATTTAACCACTGTGCCACCAGGGCTCCCTTTCTGCACAACCGTCTGTGTCACAGACGGTTGTGCAGAAAGGGTGGAAGCATGATCAAGCACTTCCTTCCTCAGTGCAGCCCAAGAAGAGGTCGGCTGCACTGCAGAAGGAAGGAAGAAGCCTGTGCTGAACGCAACCCATCCGCCGGCAGCTGGCTGGGTGTGGAAGGGACTCCCATTCCACGCTCATCCCAGCAAAGTCACTGTCAGGAAGACACCAGGATGTCATGGGATGCAGGTAAGGTGTGCAAAGGCCAAAATGTTGGGACATACAACAGAGATCTCAAAGATCTCAAATTTTGGGCAGGCTCACATGGAAAGAGGTGGTATATCCTGGTCCCAAGCTGTTTAGGACTTTGGAGGTCAAAGCCAACATCTTTCAGTTGAGTTCAGATGCAAATTGGCAGCCAATGCAGTTCTTGTAAGACTGGCATTGTGGGGTCTCTGATATGCACACCCGACACCAATCTGGTTGCTGTGTTTTGCACTAGCAGTGGCTTCTGAATGCTTTTCAAGGACAGCCCCACAGAGAGCTCATTACAGTAGTTTAATAAAGCTTAGGGTGTTTTCAGTATCATCCTCAGTCACTAGGTGGCAGATTTCCCTAAGTATCCCTAACAGCCCAAGACAAACCTTCAGGCAGGCCTCAGTTGAGGTTCTTTCCCCAGAGGGCCTGTAGGCAGCGCTGGTGTTTCTTGCCTCTACGGGGCCCTCCGTTTCTCCCAACAGGATAGAGAGGTGGGAGTACAGCCACCTGGTAAGCGGTGGGGGGAGTGAACAGACAATAGAGAGGTGGAAGGGGAGGAAGAGCAGGAAGAAATGAAGACTGTTCAACCAGGAACAAGGAAAAGCAGATGGGAAACAACAGGTTAGGACCTATAAAGCTCCCTATAAGGCCCAGGTCCAGGATACTGGGCAAACCTTCTCCCTCATGAACCGTCCTGGGCTCTAAAATACTCAGAAGCAGGTCTTCTCTCAAGCCATTTCCGCACTGGCTGGCTGGCCCCTCCCGGAACTGCAAACCCCAGGATTCCATAGGAGGTTGAAAGTGGAATCATCACACTATAAGAGTGTCGTGTGGAAATGGCCTATTGGTAGAACCATTGGATCCCCTGTGGATTGCTGAGTCAACACTCACGTAAGCCCCATTGGTTTCATGCATCTGCTCTAATTGGGACTATCAAAGGCCCTTTCTGCACCTTACCAGCATCCTACATCATCCCATCACAATCCCAGCTCTGCTCCTGCCCTTTGGGAGCATTTGGGAGAGGGACCCAAATGCTTCCATTTGCACCTGGCCAGGTGTCTGTGAAAAGGTAGCGCAAGGGACACGCTCCTTCCTTCCTTCCTCAGTGCAGCCGGCCACTTCCTGTGCTGCAGTGGGGAAGGAAGTGCTTGATCATGCTTCTGCCCTTTCTGCACAGCCACCGGTGATGGGAGCATTGTGCGATCAGAGGCCATTACCAGATTTTTCTGGTAGTGGTATACCTTGGGAACACAATGGCTAGAGATGCGTGGGCAGTGGGATCATAACAATGTTGTGCAAAAACACGACTCACGACTGGCAGCAATACATCCCCATGCTGTGACAGTGTAGTCATGTGGAAATGGCCAAAATATTGAGTACCTAATCCACTTTGCAGACATAAATGAAGCAGGAGGAGTGCTGATATCTTGCAGAAGGATTCACGTTGCCCTCAAGATGCACTGGGGAAGGTTCTACATTCAATTGCTCAATCAGTTGTGCATTTGGTTGTGCAGCATTTCCATTCAGCGTAAAAGTCAGGTGGCACAATTGGTGTACAACTCTGTACACAAAGTCCAAGATCCAACACTGAGGTGATGGAAGGTACCTTGTGCTCACAGTTACTCAGCTGTTGAGCAACACTACCTTGTTTGTGAACTGTGATGTTGTACAACCAAACACAGAGTCTAATGTGCATTTGCATGTGACGTGACTGTTGGTGATGCATTTGCACCTTGCAGGTATGCGTATCCATGCACTGTGGCACTGTGTGCGCAACTCTGCTTCCACAGCTTTGAACCAAATGTGGCCAAATGTCCAATCACTTCCATAGGGGAACTCTGTAAGACTCCAAGAACCCTGTAGCACCAGATTCACACTGGCCTCTGCCTACGCTCTCGGCCATGGTTTTGTGCCTGTACTGCTGTTTCCCATGCTCCAAAGGCACAATCTGTCATTCACACCTGGCTGCTTCTGTGGTCATTTCCGCACTAATCTGTTACAGTGCTATTATTCTACTTTCAACATCCTATGGAATCCTGGGGTTTTTAGTTTAGGGAGGGGCCTCAAAGGATTCTCTAGGATGTTGTAAGTGGAATAATAGCACTATAACAGTCTAGTGCAGAAATGGCCCCAGACTTCCAGCTAAGCTGTGCTCCAGCACAAGACCTCTTGTGAAGGGCGATGGAGAGACTTATCAAAGACCACTTGTGATCCACCTGAAAGGAGACATGCTCGGTCCAAGAAGGTGCAAGATGAAAAGGGTGTGGGCTAAGGCAGCCCTCTCTTCCAAGTCTGAAGATTTTAATTAGATCTCATTATTTTCCTTCCAAAAAGCTGTCTCTTCATCCCTCCCTCCCTCCCTCCCTCCCTTTAAGAAACTTTGACATCTGCAAAAGGTTACCTGGCTGGGATCCAAGGAGGCAGACTTGAAGCCCTGAGCCCTACAAATGGGTTCATTTTAATTATTTGCTTTTAATGAGGAGCTGTACTGCTGACCCACCTCTGCCCACGCATATTGTAAATACTTGTAAGGTCTGCCTTCTCTGCAAAAATACTCACCCATCTTCCTGGTGCCTGAAATGAAATGAAAAGTTCGAGTGGTGTTAGTGTTGGGGAAGAAGCAGGGAGCCATGTGCACAGGGTTCCAATCCTGCCTGGCAGCTGTGTCTCCCCTCTTACTGTTTATTTGTTTTTTTTTTATTTTATTTCAACTTTGAACAACGTTATGTGTGCTTAAAAGCTACCCCCCAAAAAACACAGAGAGAGAGAGAGAGAGATTGAGAGAGATTGAGAAGAAGAAGAAGAAAAGAAAAATCCATTTCTGCACTAGACTGTTATAGCGCTATGATTCCACTTTCAACATCCTATGGAATCCTGTGGTTTGCAGTTTCGAGAGGGGCCTTTAGAATTAGAGAGAGCTCTTTGGCCACAGGAAACTACAAACCCCAGGATTCCACAGGATATGTTGAAAGTAGAATAACAGCTCTATAATGGTGTAGTGCAGAAAGGGCCAATGTTAAATGTCTTAAAACAACATGCTATAACACATTTGTGCTTGCCACAAAAATTTATAGCCTTCTGCACGAGACTCTTGTAGTGCTATCATTCCACTTTCAACCTCCTATGTCCAAGGCTGGAAGAAGGCATAACAGGGGAAGACACATTGTGTCCCTCTCTTGCAGAGACCTGTCAATGGGGTGCCTCAGGGTTCTGTCCTGAGCCTAGTTATATTCAACATCTTCATCAATGACTTGGATGAAGGAGTAGAGGGCATGCTGATCAAATTTGCAGATGACACCAAATTGGGAGGGGTTGCTAATACCCCAGAGGACAGGATCAAATTTCAAAATGATCTGGACAGATTGGAGAGCTGGGCCAAGGCTAACAAAATGAAATTCAACAGAGAGAAGTGTAAGGTCCTACACTTGGGTAGAAAAAATGAAAGGCACAAATATAGGATAGGGGACACATGGCTGGATAGCAGTACCTGTGAAAGGGATCTAGGAGTCTTGGTGGATCAGAAGCTGAACATGAGTCAGCAGTGTGATGAGGCAGCCAAGAAAGCCAACACGATTCTTGGTTGTATCAAGAGGAGTCTGGTGTCTAGATCAAGGGAGGTGATCGTACCACTCTATTCTGCTTTGGTTAGGCCTTGTTTGAAATCCTGTGTCCAGTTCTGGGCACCTCAATTCAAGAAGGATTTCGACAAGCTGGAACGTGTCCAGAAGAGGGCGACCAAAATGGTGAAGGGTCTGGAAGCCATGCCCTATGCAGAACAGCTTGAGGAGCTGGGTCTGTTTAGTCTGCAGAAGAGAAGGTTAAGAGGGGACATGATAGCCATGCTTAAATATTTGAAGGGATGTCATGTTGAGGAGGGAGCAGGCTTGTTCTCTACCGCTCCAGAGCTTAGGACAAGGAGCAATAGATTCAAGCTGCAGGAAAGGAGATTCCACCTGAACCTCAGGAAGAACTTCCTGACAGTCAGGGCTGTCCGGCAGTGGAATCTGCTGCCTCGGACTGTAGTGGAGTCTCCTTCCTTGGAGGTTTTTAAGCAGAGGCTGGACGGCCATCTGTTGTGAGTGCTTTGAGGGTGTTCCTGCATAGCAGGGGGTTGGACTGGATGGCCTGTGTGGTCTCTTCCAACTCTATGATTCTATGAATGTACACACAGACATACACAAAGGCCATTTCTGCAGTAGCCTGTTATAGTGCTATGATTCCACTTTCAACATCTTATAGAATCCTGGGGTTTGCAGTTTTGGGAGGGGCTGTCCTCTTAAGTTTCTCTTCTCCAGTCTAAACATTTCCAGCTCACTAAGCTGCTCTTCACAAGGCATGGTTTCCAGACCTTTGATCATATTGGTTGTCCTCTTCTGGACATGTTCCAGCTTGTCAATATCCATCTTGAATTGTGGTGCCCAGAAATGGTCACAGGCTTCCAGGTAAGGTCTGACTAAAGCAAAATAGAGTGGCACTACTTCTTCCTTGAGCCTGGTATTGGCTTGCTTGGCTGCTGTATCACACTATTGGTCATGTTTAGCTTGTGGTCTACTAAGACTTCTAGATTCTTTTCACATTCTGTACTTTCAAGGCATGTGTCATCCATTCTGCATTTGTGCATTTCATTTTTCCTGCCTGAATGTAGCATCTCCCATTTATCCCACCTGGAATGTTTGGGTTTTTTTCCCCTGAAGTTTTGGCCCATCTCTCCAATCTGTCAGCATCACTTTGAGTTCTGTCCCTGCCCTTTGGGGTATTGGACCCCCCCTTGGTGCTTTTCATTACACTGTCTTACTTCACTAGGTGCTGCTTGTGAATTCTTTAATCAAAAGATGGCTGATAAATAAATCACACAATTAAAATAAATAAATAACAGCATATCAACTTTGTGCTTGGCTAACTCCAGAAACCCGTTCCATTGAATTCATTTCCAAGAGCGGCTTATTCACAGGGAATTCCTTGTCACATAAAATATGAATAGTCTGTTTTGAATTATGAAGACAGAAATGTACTAGAACATTTGGAGAGTACAAGATGAGTGTTTTGCTGATGCTTCTGAGAAACCTTGTCCTCGCTTTACTCTCTTGTGAACTGATATTGCTGATACTTGTTGCCAGTTGGCTATTGGTCCAGGGTTAAGGATTTATTTGTGTACAAAGCCCAGGAATTACTCAATCATAGTACATCATGCATCAGTAATCTCTCCATTAGATGGTGTTGCTGACTACTGTCAAGTTGACTTCGATTTATGGCGAGCTTCCAGGTCATCCTGTCCTTAATAGCTCAGGTCTTAGAGATTCAGAGACACGGCTTCCTTGATTGAGTCTATCCATCTGTACCATACTCTTCCTCTTTTCCTGCTGCCTTCTAACTAGCCAAGCATCACTGTCTTTTGTAGGGAGTCCTGCCTTCTTATGATACGGCCAAAGTACGACAGCCTCAGTTTAGTCATTTTGGCTTCCAGGGAGAGTGCAGGCTTGATCTACTCCAGGACCCATTCAGTTTTCTTTTTAGCACCCTGCACCACATTTCAAAGGAGCTGATTTTCTTCCTAGCAGCTTTCTTCACTGTCTAGCTTTTACAACCATACATAGAAATTGGAAATATGAAGGCCTGGACAATCGTAACTTTAGTATTCAATGACCAAAATGAAAAAAGGCCTGGAAATCATGCCCCATGAGGAACGGCTTAGGGAGCTGAGGACATTTATCCTGGAGAAGAGAAGACCATGGGCCTTACTGCATGACAGCACATCCCAGCATGGGGACACATTGCTGCTGGTCCACAACGCGTGCCGTTGCACAACATCATTACAGTCCTGTTGCTGTCTCATCCCCAGCCATTGTGATAGCTGTTGTGTCCCAGGCAGACCAGGAAACCAAGTAACACACCATCAGGGCATAGCTAACTCAGAGGCGAGAGCAGGAGTAGTCCAAACAAGGTTCAGGTCAAGAATTCAAGTTCCAAAGCAAACAAACCCACAAAGGCAAATGTGAATTGGTGTCAAACAAGCGGAGGTCCAAGAGAGCCATGTAAAGGGATGGTGGATGATAGGATTTATGCAAATCGTGATAAATCTTCCCTCATTCCACTGAGCTCCGACCAAACGTGGCTCAGAGTCAAGTGCAAAACAAAACACATAGAACAGAGTTGATAAACACAGCAACAAAAGCGTGTGCAGCAGAGTATGATATACAGTACTTCTCTGACCCCAAAACTCACCCATGAAGGAACACTATCACACAGTGTTATCTTCCAAGGATACCTAGAGGCTTTTAGTCTTCTGTTCCAATACATACATATGTACAGGATTTGCAGATCCTCCAAGAGAGATTCATCATTCCATTGTCAACACATCAAGTGGAGATATGCTCTGGCAAAGCCTCCGGCCAGCAATCAGTCAGACCAAGAGAAATGTTGGCCAGATCCCATCTCCTTATATACATAGGGTTTAGCTGACATAA
Source organism: Ctenosaura bakeri (assembly GCA_948474755.1). Lineage (NCBI taxonomy): Eukaryota > Metazoa > Chordata > Lepidosauria > Squamata > Iguanidae > Ctenosaura > Ctenosaura bakeri. The sequence goes on from CAOLHI010005120.1 coordinate 46,235, forward strand.
CCCCACCAGGATTTCATGTCCCATGGCTGATGTAACCCCTTGTCCTGGTTACATTACACTGTGACTCAGCTTTTTGTCCCAAGGAGGTTATTTTTATTTTTATTATTATTATTTATTTGTATCCCGCCTCTCCGTATGGATCGAGGTGGCAAACAACTTACAAATAGCATGTATTTCGATACATTTCTATACATGCCTCCAACAAGCTGGGTACTCATTTTACCGACCTGTGGAAGGATGGAAGGCTGAGTCAACCTTGGAGCCCGGCAGGATCGAACTCACAACCTTGTGGCTTGCAGTATGCACAGTCATTCCCCCCAGTGCTTTCCACATGCACATCATAAGTATTTTATTGGACCAGAGGTCACAGCAAACCTTTTCCAACAAGCCAGGATTCAGGAAACAACAGCACAGGACTTCAAGCACCAGGAAGATCAGTTGTCGACCCTGGGAGGAGGTGGGCCAGCTGTCTGCCTTTTATAACTAATGATGTTGCCATAGGTGCTCCCTCATTAAAACCTATTTGTTATTTAAATGAGCTGAACGCCTGAGACTTTGGCCTTTTCCGCAACTCACCTTTTCTCAGTGCTGGGGTGCAGTGCTTGTGCGAGCAGCCTCTTGTGAGAGGCCCTCACTTCCAGCTTTCTTAGCTCCACATGAGCTTCCAGCTCGCGCAAGAGCCCCACCTCTTCCTTTTGCGGTGCCACCTGTGACCTTCCCAGGCTGCACTGAGACAGAAAGCAAAACCAGCCTGGCTCCCGAGGCTCCGCACGCACGGCAAGTGCACGCGGGGCCCCAGAGCGATGCACAACTGTGCACCATTTTCGGCTTGAAGCCGAAAATGAAAAAGTGCATGAGAGGTGCCTTCCAGGCCCTGGAGCGTCATGCAAATGTGAGTGCATTGTGTGCTCCTCACATTTGTGTGGCACTCAAGGGGCCCTTTTGCATGGAAAATGACATGCAAAAAGGGCCTTTCTTTCTGGCATTGTCTTTCCCACAAGGTAAGAGCCTGTGTTGCTTCTTCTTCGGACATTTGCTCCCCCTGCTCAGGCCCCTGCTGTTGGTTGTTATTTTCTACTGAGCAAACTTCTGGGGAAACTTCTGCCTCAGATTCAGAATCCTCCTCCTCACTGTCAGGGTCTCCAAGGCAGGGAATGACACCAGCTCTGTATACCATTACTGGGGGAAAAATCTGGTAATGGCCTCCCTTCATGCAACAATCCTATCAGCTGCAGGCGTGCGGGAAGGGAAGAAGTGCTATCAAGCACTTCCTTCTCCAATATACCCCAGAAAGAGCCTGGCTGTACTGTGGACGGAAAGACCATGTCCCGAACGCTACCCATCCACCAGCAGCCAACTGCTGGGGAGCTCTTGGGTCTGGATCCTATCCCGGCAGTGGCATTGCCAGGATCGTGATGGGACAACATGGGATAGTGGCACAGTGGAGTAAGGGCCTATGATAGGATAACTATCATATAGAAGTTGGGGAAAGCTTGTTTTTTGCTGCTCCTGAGACAAGGACACAGAGTAATGGATTCAAACCAAAGGAAAGAGATGCCACCTAAACATTAAGAAGAATTTTCTGAGAGTGAGAGCAGTTTGACAATGGTATATGGAGTGTGCTGGACTATCTTTCTTTGGAGATTTTTAAGCAGAGGGTGGATGGCCACCTGTTGAGGGTGCATTGACTGTGTCTTCCTGGATCGTAGATGGAGGGGGACTGAATTGACCTTTGGGGTCCCTTCCAGTTCTAGAATGCTAAGATCCTTGGATCAACCAGAGTGACTAGGGGGGAGGGAAGATTGACTGGGGAGAAGGAATTAAATATTTCAGCTCAGCTCCTTCCTTGGACTGGCTGCATCATCATATGGACCTCATGGCACTTGGTGTCTTCCTATTTTTGTGAGTTCCATTAAGGCATTCCACCCATTACACAATATTAACTCCAGTACAGATGAAAAATGTTAAAAAAAAATCAGTAAAACACATAGTTATGTTCTTATTAAAAAATCTATTAAACAATGTATAAAATAAACCTATTTAAAAAGCCATGAAGAATCAGGAGCTTAAAGTGGACCAAACTGTCCACAGATTGTTAAAAGTCCATTGCAGTCCCTTCCTAAAAGTCTGCTAGGATAGGGAAGTTTTCACTTGCCAGAGGAAGGAAAGCAAAGAAAGTGTTACTGCGGTCATGCTATGTCTGGTGAGAGCACTAGATATCTCTTGATATCAAATAATTTGGCCTTTGTTTGACCTTTCTCTGCCACCCCACTCCACGTGTTTGCAGAGGTCCACCGGACAAGCACGTATTAGGCATGGCCGTTAACGGTTGTACATTCCAAACCTCATTCAGGCAGGCAACTTAAGCCTCTCTGATGCTTCAGGGAAAAACCTCCCTGCAAACCGGCTTTGCTCAGTGCGAATCTATACAAAGACGCTCTACTGAGAGGCTGAGCCAGTCCTTTCTGTTGAGCCATTTCCATACCGACCATACTATTGTCATCCAGCGCTAAGCTCATCATGTAAACTTGACCTTTTCCATCTCCTTTGTCCAGCTACAAATTCCCTTTGTTCTCACTGAGCATGGAATGGACTGTTGGCACGATCCACCCTATAAAAATTCCCCACTTTCGGGACTACCTGGGACTACTTTGGACTTCTATCCCGCCTTGCTGCTGGTTTGTCTGAAGAAGCTCCCCTCAGCGAGCCACGCTGAGCTCTCCCTCCTGCAACCCCCTCTTCTCTCCAGGACTACGAGACCAAGGCCATTTCCGCACTGCAGTGTTAAAGTGCTGCTATTCCACTTTCAACGCCCTGTGGAATTCTGGGGTTTGTAGTTTAGGGAAGGGCACTTTGAATTCTCAGCCAAAGAGCTCTTTGGTCTCAGTAAACTACAAACCCCAGAATTCCACAGGGCGTTGAAAGTGGAATAGCAGCACTTTAACACTGTAGTGCGGAAATGGCCCAGGTGTCGTATTACCCACTCCCCTGAAACTCTACATTTCCGTTTCTCAGTTAGCTAGTGTATGTGTTGTCCTATTTGTTAATTGTCTCTTAATAAAACTGTTATTTTTGCTTTTAAACGTGTCTAACCACTCTCTGGCCTGACGCCGTAGACATAGGGTTAAAAGATCCCAGCTAAAGTTACCCTGCCTCTCGTTAGCTTAAGAGAGTGATCGAGTCTAATTTCCCCCATCTTGTCTTTTATTTGGTTATTTGGGCGCCCCTCCCGGGACCCCCACAATACAGGGTAACAAAAGAACCCTGGTGACCTCCCTAGGGAGGGAGTTCCAAAGTTTGGAAGCAACCATCAAGAAAGAGCTCTTCTCCACCCCCACCAAAGGTGCCTGGGAAGGAGGTGGGACAGAGAGAAGAGCCTCTGCTAAAAACCAGAACCTTCTGGAACATTCAGTCAAGAAGGTTCATTCCTTCAAACAGCCTGGATCAGAGCCTGTGTTGAATGGCACAGTGTTGCAATTCACTAACATGGTTTCCTGGCAGAACCGCCGTGTGACTCTGTGAGTGTAAAACTACCCTCTGTGTCTCCTTGATTTAGGATCTTGGCTGAATCTAAATCCTCTCCATAAAACTGGATGCAATCCCACTCTATAGTTCTAAAAAGTGTGGCATGGGAGACATTAGGAGGAATGAGTAAACCGTACAAAATTTAGATTCTTAACTGCTACTGAACTGTGGTGCAGGAAGAAAACTATTAAATCACTCAAACTGGATCTTTAAAAGTTTTCACTTGAGGTGAATATAACCCTAGTGGCAGAAATACAAAGGCAACAGATTGCTTTTTAAAAATAACTTTCCAAATGGGGAAAATATGAAGTGTTTTGGAGGCTCAAAGGAGTATCTGGGCTCTGATCCACCAATGTTCTTTGCAGGACATTTTCCCCTGAGAAGGACAGCTGCATTAGTTTGCTGTAATAAAAGTGGGAAAGAGTTTTGTGTCACCAGCAAGACTAACTGCGTCCATGCCATAAGACGCAAGGAGCATTTACTTCAGTTTGAACGGAAAAAGAAATGCAATTCAAGAAGGATAATAACAAGCTGGAATGTGTCCAGAGGAGGGTGAACAAGGAAAGTACTGGAAACCATAAAGCCCTATGAGGAGCGGCTTAGGGAGCTGGGTAGGATTGGCTTGGAAAAGAGAAGGTGAAGAGGTGACATGATAGCCAGGTTTAAATATTTGATGTCATATGGAGGATGGGCAAACTTGTTTTCTGCTGATCCAAAGACTAGGACAAGGAGCAATGGCTTCAAACTACAGGAAAGTAGACTCCACCTAAACATTAGGAAGGACTTCCTGATGGTAAAAGCAATTCAACAGTGGAATCTGATGCTGCCTGGGAGTATGGGGAAGTCTCCTTCTTTGGAAGTTTTTAAAGAGAGGCTGGATGGCCATCTGTCAGATGTGCTTTGATTGTGGCTCCCTGCGTGGCAGAATAGGGCTGGACTGGATGCCCCTTGAGGTCTATGATTCTATGCTTCTATGAATGTATACACGCACACAACACACACACACACGCATTGATAGAATGTGTAAAGGAGGGGTAGGCAGCTGTCAAGAGGGTGCAGCCGTTCTCCACTTAACGTTCCTTCCTCGTATGGGCCACAGAGTTGCTTCTAGTGGAAGTGATGCCATATTAATTCCAGTTTTCAGATTTGGCAAAAAAACCTAACCAGTTTTCATGATTTTTCTTGGAATGTGGGGGTAACAGGGCAAAGGAACTCAAACTACAATGTTTTCTCGTGGTTTCAATCATTTGAGGACTTTTTTCACTCAAAAATTAGCCAAAAATATTTTTAAAAAACCCTGAAGAGACGAGGGGATTCAGAGCCACTTAGAGCCAATGGGCTGCACCTCCCCTACCCCAGGGTAAAAAATTTTGAGTCAGTCTGGAGGCATTCCAGTTTTGCTGTGGTTCCAATGGGAGGGGAAATGGATTTGTCAGCTCCAAAGGTGGTACACCCTCCGGTTATTTTGGGGGTGTGGGGGTCCAGGGGAAGAGCTGAGAGTCTGAAGTCTCTCCCAATGTGTGTGCATGTCCCTTCAAATTGCCTATTGATTTATGTCAAGTGCATGAATTTGACAGGTTTTTCTTAGACAAGGAAGACTCAGAGTTGGTTTGCCAATTGCTTCCTCTGAAAGAGAGCCTACAACACCTGGTATTTCTTGGCAGTCTTCCATCCAAGTACTAATCAGGGATTACCCTGCTTAGCTTCCAAGATCAAATAGCATTTGGTGCCCCTAGGGTCTTTAGAGTCCATTTTCTCCTGTTCCAGCTTGGAATGCTGCCGTTTTGCTTTCCAGGTCATTGGAGTTTCAGGAATTGAGGAACAACAGCGCTTGACTTTCCTGCATCCACTCTGGGGACTCATCAGAAGCAAGCATCCACAGATGCCCATGGAGTGGGAGCCACGCTGTAGCCTAGCATCCAAGGGACCATCCTTGGTGTTGGTTGCAGAAAGCACATTTCAAACTCCATCTCTGAGAAACGCTAAAATGTCTTTATTTTGGTATACTCCTAAAAAGAATCTCCCACCCAGGTTTTCCATTCTCAACGCATCTCCTCTCTCTGTTTTTCTTTCATAGATGTCACATTTCTTTCTGGCACATTAGGGCGCCATCTATAGGGCAAAGGAAGTTTGTTGCCAAAGATCTGCCACAAACCCACACTCATGTGGAAAGGAAGAGCCCGGCTGGTGGTTCTCATCTGGATTCATCCAAAATGCTGAAGAGCTGATTAGCTGGTAGGTTAGCTAATTAGCTGGCACAACCCCATCCCTTGGCATTAGGCACAATTCCTTTTCCCAAATAGGCAGCTTTCCTGTTTTAAATCATCCAGTAGTTGTTGTCCATGCTGACCCAAAGCATGACGTGCCCAAGAAGAATCCAGCGCAGACAGAGAGGCCAAATGTGACAAGACCTAACAGGTGACTGGTGATATATTAAGATAGTGGCCAGAGGCCATTTCTGGCCTCTCTGGATTATCTTAGCCCATTTCCACACTAGACTGTTATACTGTTATTATTCCACTTTCAACCTCCTATGGAATCCTGGGGTTTGCAGTTTAGGGAAGGGCCTCAAAGGCCATCTTCAAAGGCCCCTCCCTAAACTGCAAACCCCAGGATTCCATAGGATGTTGAAAGTGGAATCATAGCACTACAACAGTCTAGTGCAGAAATGGCCAAAGTCTCAGCCTGAGAGCTTGATGGAGTGTGGCCAATAGCTAGTGCTTGGCTAAGATAGTAAGAATGCCTTGCTGAATCAGGCCAATGGTTTGTCTGAAAGATAAGGGAGTGTGGGATCCTCTAGAGGTTGTAGGACTGCCACTGCCATCATCCTACAGCACATTCTGTGTCACCTTGGTTGGAGTCGTGATCCCCAAAGCTCTGGATGGTGCATGTTCCCCACCACTCACCTAGCCAGCTAAGGCCATTTCCTTATGGGGTTTTTAAAATGGGGCAGAGCGTCCTCCAGGGAGGACGTCTGCACCTGGGAGTGGACTGGGTCGGACCTACTTAACGTAGATCCACACCCCAGCCCACTCCGGAACGACCCCAAATAGTCATTCAGCATGCTTTTGAAAGACCGCTAAAAACAGGTCTTCCAAAAGCATGGAGTGCGCCACTGCGAGCCTTCTCCCTTATGCAGATTTGCAGGCTCGCATTGATGCAAGCCTGCAATCTGCCAGGGGTGGTCTTTAGGTTGGCGAGCTTCAGTGGTTGGTCGAGACCCTCGACCAACCGGAAGCCGCCATTTTCATCCCCGGAGGAGTGCAGAGCAGCAGCCATGCGCTCCTCTGGAGCAGCATGGACCGGATCGGGGAGCCCAAAAGTCTGGTGAGTAGCCTCACGGGGCAATTCCCTTGCCCCATGTGGAAATGGCCAAAGTGTTCTACTTCCAGTGGGAGTCAGCTAGAGAGCTTTTCTAAGAGCTCAGAAGCCCAGCATGATGGTGATAGATGCACACAGTCACAAAGGAGAACAAGGAGCATCAAGTCCCCTCTTGCACACACTGGTACTACAAACCACAGCTAAAGCCATCCCAGGCAGCGGCTGCAAATCAGGAAGACTCAGAGGCTCTTCACCCCTTCAGCAATGTAAATTAAAGCACCACGAGCAAAAGGTCAGGCAAGGCCCTGCTTCATTTTAAATAAAGGATGCCAAGCTAAAGAGACCAGCTGAGCTGATTAACTGCGGGCTGTAAATTAGCTCAACCGAGACCATTCCATTGCTGCAGAACAACAGCTCCCAAACTTCTGTGCAGCCTGGTCCAACATCTCTGGCTCTTAGTTCTCGGACATTCAATACATACTTTTGGACTAATCTTTCTGACGGCTTTGGATTCTGCTCGGCACAGCTTTCTCCCCTTGGACTGCCTGGCCCATGCTTCTGTTTATAATCCCATGTGAGCTTTGGGACTGGACTGGCTTCCTCAGATGGTCCTTGTAGACTGCATTTATGCTCACCTCAGCATGTGCCTGCCTGCTTTAGACTGGGCAAGGATCATGCATTGGGGCTGCACAGTGTTTTTCTCCACACAGGAAGTTATGCATTGACTGTGCGGCACAACTCTAGCACTGAGTGACAACTCGAACAAGTGAGCACACACTCAAATGTCCTCCTGTATGCACATGTTCATCCCATGTGCAGGCAAGCATGACCCACCTGCAGTGGCACCGCATGTACTAGTGTACTTCTGCAGCCTCAAACTGAATGTAGATGTTCCATACTGGAAAAAAATCTCTAGTTCCTCCCATAGGGGAACTGATGCATGCATAAAACGCTAGCAGGATTAGGCCTTTTCATTTAAAATGTTTGTTGCTGCATGTCTGAGCTGAGCATGTGGTTTTCCTGGCAAGATTTGTTCAGAGCGGGTTTGCTTTCCACTGAGGCTGAGAGAATGTGACTCCCCCGAATCCTGATCTCCAGGGTCGTGGTCCAACATTCAAACCACTACACTGCACTGTCTCTCTATTACACCATATCCTATATTGAAGGATCTCAGGGAAGTATACAATAAAATCATTTGGAATAATTTAAAATATTAAATATGAAGGAGTACAAAACAATTCATGGTTTAAAATGTATAAATTTAATTTGATTTAATTTCTATGTCATCTTTCTCTCAGAGTGGGATCCAAGCTGGCCCATGAACAGAATCAACGAAAACCCCAAAATAAAATGTTAAAACATAATAACAGCTGGATATCATAAAAAAAGGATACAAAAATAAAGCACCCTGCCACAAAAAGTATTAAAATATCTAATAAGTGAAAACACATTAAAAATAATTAAAGCTAAATGTGTGTCATCTGCATCACACACAAGAAGGCTGAGATCCTATGCGCAGGTATTACCCAGGAGTGAGGCTTGCTGAGTTCAGCAGGGCAGACGTAAGGGGCCTGGGTTGTGGCTGTTGTCGCCTAATCATGGGCACACATAGAATCAAAGAGTTGGAAGAGACCCCAGGGGCCATCCAGCCCAACCCCCTGCTATGCAGGAACCAACATCATGGCACTCCCTTTGATAGATGGCCACCCAGCCTCTGCTTAAAAACCTCCAAAGAAGGAGACTCCACCACACTCCATGGAGGCAGCAGACTGCACTGCTGGACAGCCCTGACCATCAGGAAGTTCTTCCTGAGGTTCAAGTGGAATCTCCTTTCCTGCAGCTTGAATCCATTGCTCCTTGTCCTGGTCTCTGGAGCAGCAGAAAACAAGCCTGCTCCCGCCTTGACATGACATCCCTTCAGATATTTAAAAATGGCTATCATGTCCCCTCTTAACCTTCTCTTCTGCAGATTAAATGTACCCAGCTCCCTAAGCCGCTCCTCAGGGGGCTTCATGGCTTCCAGACCCTTCACCATTTTGATCACCCTCCTCTGGACACATCCCAGCTTGATGTCTTTGAAATGAGGTGCCCAGAACTGGACATAGTATTCCATAGGAGGTCTAACAAAAGCAGAATAGAGTGGTACCATTACCTCCCTCAATCTAGACACCATGCTCCTATTGATGCAACCAAAAATTGCATTGTCTTTCATGGCTGCTGCATCACACTGCTGACTCATGTTCAGCTTGTGGTCCACCAAGACTCCTAGATCCCTTTCACACGTACTGCTATCCAACCACGCGTCCCCCATCCTGTCGGGTAGTTCTTCTGCCCCGGTATCGTGATAATGGGAGATGTAGCAGTAGTAGCAGCTTGTTAGCCTTTAGTGTCTGGTATGGAGTGGAGGAATGCAGCTTCTCAAGATAGGGCCTTGTTCCCTTGTGAGCCATGTGTGGGAGGCAGAGCATGAGGCTGCTTTAAGCATGTTCAGATTCTCTTAGCTTCAGTTTGGTGACTAAAGTCATTACATGTATCCAACTATCAATAAAGTATAGCTTTTGACTATATCTTATTAGAGTGGATTCTGTTCCTGGCACATCCACACAAAAGCAAGCTATAATGTGTCACTTAGGCAATCCAAGCATCCTTGCAAAATATTGGGCTCTCAAGGTTATTTCCCCTTGAAATCAGGCCTGTTTCGGAGAGATAAAGGGCCTTCTAGTTCTCCATTGGCTTCAGAGGACTGCATAGGTGTGTATAGATTTTAACAAGCTTCTTTTTTTCCTCACACAGGGCCGTGTTTCTTGTTTTCGTGTGCAGACTTCTGACCGTACATTGTTCTCTTTTGCAAAGCTGTGGATGATTGGAGAAACCTGAAGCAGGTGGCTGGAGGACAGGACTGGAACTCTACTGACCATGTAATCCTGCCGTTTGCTGCTCATTGTGATTAGAGAGCATTCGGAGGGGTTGAAGGACAGCGGAAACAAGATTTTATATGGTTGGTTCTGAAAGCATCTCTGTTATTCAACCTGTGAAGATGGTGGAACGGAGAGAACAGCTTCTCTAGAAACATGGGCCATTTCCGCATGAGTCTGTTATAGCGCGATGATTCCACTTTCTACCTCCTATGGAATCCTGGGGCTGGCTGGCCCCTCCCGAAACTGCAAACCCCAGGATTCCATAGGAGGTTGAAAGTGGAATCATCGCGCTATAACAGACTTGTGCGGAAATGGCCTACTATTGGAATCTTTAACCCTCCTAAAGATGTATACATTGGGAGGGGGGAATATTTTTTTTGCAAATCAATCCAGGATTATAAACTGTTAAGGGTGCGTTCTTCATTTTGGGGGCACCCCTTTCCTATCCAGAAGTCTATCCCATTGCAAAGTGGGAAAACGTCACGCTTTTGGAGAACAGCTCCCAGAATCCACCAACCAGCATAGCCACTGGGAGCTGGAGCGCAAACCCCGTCGCGTTTTCCCCACCCCTCCTGCGACAGTTCCTTGTTCTGTGACAACCAAGGCCATTTCCGCACTAGCCTGTTATAGCGCTACTATTCCACTTTCCACTCCTATGGAACCTTGGGGTTTGCAGTCAAAGGCCACTCCCTAACTGCAAACCCCAGGATTCCATAGGAGGTTGAAAGTGGAATCATCGCGCTATAACAGACTCGTGCAGAAATGGGAATGGACAGGCTCCTATAGGGAGATGCAGTGCCTCATATAAGCTAGACCTGAGCTCTTTAGGGCTTTGTAGGTCATAACCGGCCCCCCGAATTGGGTCAAGGAATGGATGAGCAGCCAGTAGAGCAGATGAGATAAGGGAGTTATGTGTTCAGCAACAATTCAATGGACCTGCCTTATTATTCCATGAATCGCCAGAGGATTTGGCTTCAAAATAGCTGCCCTCATCTGAAAAAACCGTGGTGTATTGAGCTGGTGCTGTAACTAGAACATGAACACCAGCTATCTCATGCAGCAGACAGAAGATGATTAAGGTTGGACCTATGAGGGAAGTAAAAAAGCAAAAGAGAGAGAGAGAGAAAGAGAGAGAGATGGTGCAAAACTTAAAAGTGGAGAAAAGAAGAAAGAAAAGTAAAATTTTAAGGAGGCAGGTTTGAAGAAATGAGTTCAGAAAGAGGAGTCAGGAAAATGAGGAAATACTATAGGTGAGTTGCTGTAATAAAAAAAGGGTACAAGAAAGATCAGAGAGATGTCAGGATGTGTCAGGAAGATGAGAAGAAGGAGGAGAATGAAGGAGACAGAAAAGGAAGACCGGAGGAACCGGCAGGAGGTCCAGCTGGATCAGAGAAGGCAGAACCGCCTCTGCCGTCCTGTGTCTCCTCTTCCTTTGTGGCTGAGCAGATACGGAGGAGACCTCTCTGCAGCGCCTTGAACCAGAGGCAGCCCAGCCTCTTGTTATCGTCCACTTGCCGGAGAATTTCTGTCAGAGATACTTGCTGCGCTCTGGAAACGTGTGAATTGCTATCAGCCCAGCTCTTCAAAACAAAATAGGCCAGCCTCTTAAAGGTGGATAAGAACAGGGCCAAGAAGCTGTTACTGCTGGAAATTATTAAGGGCAGACGACAATATGCCAATGTTTTCAAAGCTGTCTAAGGTGTAAGCGCTGGCCGCTGATAAAGGGGAACAGGCTGTGTTCAAGCTGTAAGTGTGGAGAGGAGAGAGTGAGGCCAATATTTTGTTGGAGGGAGCTTGGAGAGTGCAGCGAATACTAATCTATTTGCTTGTCTGTTTAAGTATCCTGCTTCCAGAGGTGTATCTAGGGTGGGGCAACTGGGGTGCGTGCCCTGGGTGCCAATGCAGGGGGTCACAAAAAAGGCCAAATCCCCCCACCCTCCCGCCCGGGCCTGGCTCGCCACCCCCCCCCAAGATCCTTCCTGACCTGGTGTGGAGGCAGTGGTGGTGGCAGGGTCAGCAGCAGCCCTCCCACCCACTCACCCACCACCGCTGCTGCCCTGCTCCCACAGCAGCCCTCTTGCCTGCCTGTCATCACCACAACCTACCTGCCATCCCCCACCATGGCAGCAGCCCTTCCCCCTGCCCACTGCCACCCCCTGCTTGCTGCCCCCAGCAGAGTCCCTCCTGGCACTGGCCCTAGGCACTATGGAGCCTAGATATGCCACTGTCTGCTTGTCTTTATAGCAATATAGCAATTACATTTCCATACTGCTTATCAGGGCAAAGCACTCCCTCAGCAATTTACAATGTGTTTAGCTAATTGCCCCCAACAAGCTGGGTACTCACTTTACTGACCTGCGGAAGGATGGAAGGCTAATTCAACCTGGAGCCCGGCAGGATCAAACTCCCAACCTCATGGCTGCAGTACCAGCATTTAATCACTGCGCCACCAGGGCTCTTTCCTAAGGGAAGAGTCAAGAGCTTTCTGCACTGCATTTTCTATGAGAAAGGGCCCCTTGAGCATCGCGCAAATGTGAGGAGCGGTCCACACAATGCAGTCACATTTGTGCAATGCTCCAAGGCCTGACACGGACTGCGCACACATTTTTTCATTTTCGGCTTGAAGTTGAAAATGCTGCACTGTGGCGCATCACGCTGGGGCCCCGCATGCACTTACCTTGCGTGTGGAGCCTCGGGAGACGGGCCGATCACACTTCCTGTCTCAGTGCAGCCTGGGAAGGTCCCAGGCTGCACTGTGAAAGGAAGAGGCGGGACACTCGCCTGAGCAGGAAGCTCGTGCAGAGCTGAAGAAACCTGGATGTGAGAACCTCTCTCCGGAGGCTGCTCGTGTGAGCACCACACCCCAGCACTAAAAATGGGTGAGTTGTGGAAAAGGTCTCAGTCTGGATTCAAGATGGCTTGCCAAACTTAGCCCTTTTCGCATGGCATTTCCCATGTGAAAGGGCCCCTTGAACATCACACAAATGTGAGGAGCGGTCCACACGATGCACTCACATTTGCGTGACACTCAAGGTGCTGACATGGACCGTGCACACATATAGGCTGCGTGGTTGCACATCACTCCGGGGCCCCGTGTGCACTTACCTTACGTGCAGAGCCTCAGGAGTCGGGCCGGTCACGCTTCCTGTCCAGTGCAGGCTGGGAAAGCCCCAGGCTGCACTGCGAAAGGAAGAGGTGGGGCGCTCATGCTCCTAGGAAGCTTGCGCAGAGCTGAATAAGCAGGGAAGCAAGAGCCTCTCTCCAGAGGCTGCTTGCGCGAGCACTGCACCCTAGTGCCAAGAATGAGTGAGTTGCGGAAAGGGTCTTAGAGCAGATACAGCTAAAAATTCACACATCGTATGAAAGTTGAGCATATAATTAAACTATCAAGGCCGTTAGAAGCCGCTCAAAGTATAACCACTAGAAAGAGGAACCACAGATGTGAACATCACGGCCCATGAAAGGCCACTCTTCCCCTGGCCAGTCAGCCATCCAAGGCCTGAAAACAGGAAGAAAAAAGATTTTCACCTGTCTAAGAAAAGATGGCATTGTTCACAACTTGGAACAGCCATGCACCCCCACACTTTGATATGGTCTAATTAGCAAATATTAATTGACATGGAATTAAATTCTATGCACTTATGGCTGAAAGGCTACGTGAAGAAGGGACGCTGGCTGGGAAGATGTGCAAGAATAGGTCAAAGGTGAACTCAGCAATCCCACCACAGCAGAAAGATAGTGTCACTGGTTGATCAATATACAGTATAGTATACAATATAGTATTGCAATGCACAGTTTGCTATATGTGGAACTCTACTTCCAATGTTCTCAATGAGATACATCTGTTAAACTATGCGGGATAATTTGCAAGCTTTATTTTGCATAAGAAAACACATGGGCTGAAGCATTTTGAGACCTTTGAATGCAGGGAGAAAATTCTGCGAGATTCTCCCTGGTCTGTTATCTACCTAAAGGGGTTTCCCAGCTGTTGGGAACCTCATTCTGGAAATGAATAATAACAAATATTGTTTCCATCCCCGGCTGAGAGCACCCCCAGTCCTGGAACCAGCTTGCCTCTGAGACCTCCAACTTTTGTACCTGGCCTGGGAAAGAAGCAGTTCTTTCCTCCTTCCGTGATCTTCAATTAGCCCATGCGATTGGTTCAGTGGAAGAGAATTAATGCAACATATGCTAAGTGTATGCATGACCTATTTAAACTGACAGATAATCTTTTTTCTTCTCCTTCATGAAGGCTTTTTAATGGTATAGGCCCGGTGCACATCAGTGAGTGTAACATTTTTGATTCTAAGTAGCAGTATTAGGCTTTGATTAAGGCACTAAAGATAGCACGGGGAGGGGGAAGGAGCCATACCTGCTGACTGGAGAGTGTTTTCTTAGGTATTCAGAAGGAAGGGGACCAAGGTCTCATTGAATCATAGAATTATTGAGTTGGAGGAGACTGCAAGGGTCATCCAACCTCAACGCCCTTCTGCCATGCAGGGATATACAATCAAAGCACTCTCAACAGACAACCATCCAACCTCTGTTTAAAAACCTCCAAAGAAGGAGACTCCACCACATTACCACACAGCATGGTGAACTGCTCTTACTGTCAGAAAATTCTTCCTAATGTTTAGGTGGAAATCTCAGGTTGAAGCCATTGCTCCATGTCCTAGTCTCTGGAGCAGCAGATAACAAGCTTGTTCCATCCTCCATATGACATTCCTTCAAATATTTAGACAGAGCTATCCATTTAAATATTCTCCAGGCTGAACATACCCAGGAAGTAGAAATATCTTTCCTGCCCTGGATCTGGGCACCTCTGAAGGCAACCCCACCCCCAAAACTAAGGTGGGCATCAGGCCGTAGGACTTCTTGTTTGTAAATCACACATTAGGGGTCTGCTTGTAACTGAAGAGAAAGCTCAGAACATTGCTCCTCCAGAGTTTTGGCCTACCGTTCCCATCGGTCACGCTGGCCAGGGTAAATGACTCTGGGAGTATTGTATCCAAAAACATCAGAAGGATCAAATATTCCTTCTCATAGAATCATAGAATCATAGAAATGTAGAGTTGGAAGAGACCCCAGGGGCCATCCAGTCCAACCCCCTGCCATGCAGGAACACCCTCAAAGCACTCCCAACAGATGGCCATCCAGCCTCTGTTTAAAAACCTCCAAAGAAGGAGACTCCACTACACTCCGAGGAAGCATCTTCCACGGCCGGACAGCCCTGACTGTCAGGAAGTTCTTCCTGAGATTCAGGTGGAATCTCCTTTCCTGCAGCTTGAATCCGTTGCTCCTTGTCCTGGTCTCTGAAGCAGCAGAAAACAAGCCCTCTCCTTCCTCTACATGGCATCCCTTCAAATATTTAAACAACATGGCTATCATGTCCCCTCTTCACCTTCTCTTCTGCAGACTAAACATACCCAGTTCTCCAAGTCTATCCTCATAGGGTTTCATGGCTTCCAGGCCCCTCACCATTTTGGTCACCCTCCTCTGGACTTGCTCCAGCTTGTCAATATCCTTCTTGAATTGGGGTGCCCAGAACTGGATACAGTATTCAAGATGGGGTCTAACCAAAGCAGAGTAGAGTGGTACCAGTACCTCCCTCGATCTAGACACCAGACTCCTATTGATGCAGCTGAGAATTGCATTGGCTTTCTTGGCTGCCGCATCACACTGCTGACTCATGTTCAGCTTGTGGTCTATGAAGACTCCTAGATCCCTTTCACACGTACTGCTAACCAACCACGTGTCCCCCATCCTATATTTCTGTATTCCATTTTTTCTGCCTAAGTGTAGGACCTTACACTTCTCTCTGTTGAATTTCATTTTGTTCGCCTCGGCCCAGCTCTCCAACCTATCCAGGTCATTTTGAATTTTGATCCTGTCCTCTGGCGTATTAGCAGCCCCTCCCAATTTGGTATCATCTGCAGGTTTGATGAGCATGCCCTCTATTCCTTCATCCAAGTCATTGATAAAAATGTTGAACAGCCCTGGGCCCAGGACAGAACACTGTGGCACCCCACTAGTCACTTCTCACTTCTCACTTTCCTTTCTTAGAGTAATGAACATGTTTAATTCTGTTTTAACGTTACATAGGCCAGAATGCTGTTGATGTCCTATGCATGCATAAATTCCCTTGCTCTGGAGATGGGAAGAATATTCATTGTGATTTGTTTGCATTCCTGTGTCATTCCTCTTAGGGCTTGGACCTTCTTGGGCATCTTTCTCTGGACTCTTCATTTCATTTGATTTCATTGTAAGGCCATCTTTCTCCCATGATGTGACCCAAGGTCTTGAATGGTGGTGCCCAGAAATGGACACGGGATTGCAGGTGAGATCTTACCAAAGCAGAATAAAATGACTACTATTAGTCTGAACACTGCAGTCATGTTGGTACAGCGCAGAACTGCATTGACTTTTCTGACTACCACATCACACTGATCATCCAAGTTTAGCTTGTGTTCTTCTAAGACCTTTAGATCCCTTTCACATATTCTGCTTTCAGACCAGGTGTCACCTATCCTGTATTTGTACATTTCATTTTTCCTGCCTAGAGAGAGTGCCTTCCATTTCTCCCTGTAGAAATTCATTTTTTTTAACTTTTGGCCCAGCTTTCTAGTCTATCAAGGCCAGATACAGCGTTAGCCCATGTGATAGGCAGCTAACCTAAAGACCAAGGCTGAGTCCACTACAGATATGTGGAGACCGCTTGCCCATCTGTCCCTGTCTGGTCCACAGGGCAGGCATTTCTACCTGTTACCCATTGTCTTCTAGATTCCAACCCAGTCTCCTGTCTCCAGCTCCTGAATTCAAGACTTCTTGCAGTCAGTTACCCCATATCGAGGCTGGTATCCTGCTGATGTTTTGGAGTACAAATTTGACAATCCTTGATTGTCTCCTGGGATCATCTCAGGCACTGATATTTCAGGGCACAAACCAGAAACCCAGGGATGACCCTCTTGTTGATGTCACAGTCAGGGAGGGCTCTGGTGATGTTGGAAGGTTGATATCACAATGGGCAGTCCTTGCTGATGTCACTCAGCCAAATAAGTTGTGCCAGTGGTTCCCAAATTTTAGTCTCCAGCTGTTTTGGACTGCAACACCCAGAAGCCCCAGTCATCTTGACCGACAGTCAGGAATTCTGGGTCTCATCATCCCAAACACCTGGAGGATCAAAGTTTGCAAACCAACGTCAAACACAGTGCGAAACGGTAAAAAGCACCCAGTCCAACAGATGAGGAATACAGACACACAGCTTTTGAAGGCAGTGCTCTCACCCTCATATTCTTCCAACTCACTCTGCAAAGAGGGGCCAGGCCCTCAAATCTGGAAATCCTACTAACTGTTGACTATACTGATCAGGGTTGATAGTGATTGTAGTCCAAATTTGTAGTCCAGTTGCTCTAGACCAGGGCCATTTCCGCACGACAGTGTTAAAGTGCTGCTATTCCACTTTCAACGCCCTGTGGAATTCTGGGGTTTGTAGTTTACTGAGACCAAAGAGCTCTTTGACTGAGAATTTGAAGTGCCCTTCCCTAAACTACAAACCCCAGAATTCCATAGGAGGTTGATAGTGGAATAGCAGCACTTTAACACTGTCGTGCGGAAATGGCCCAGGAGTGCAGCACACTTGTGGCATTTTTGTGGTTCCCAGGGCTACCCAGGAAGGGCCTTTTTTTCCTTCTTATGCAATATTGGGTGTGTAGAAGGCCTTTCCTCCATGTTCAGAGGCCCCATAGAGTAATCTAGGCACAGGATAGGTCTTTTTATGAAACAGGCAGTAAACAGGAAGTGACTTCCACTCACTTCTAGTTGTTAAAAGAAATCTTTTTGGTGAGTCTAAAATGGCCCAGAAGGACCCCCAAACATGAGAGGACTGGGGGGAACTGGTCCTCAAAGTTCTCCTAATGCTTCCCTTATGCTTCTACAGTTGCCCACCTCTACCACTCTAGGCTGTAGGTCCCAGTCTGAGGTTCCAGCCCAGCACAAACTATCTTGTTGACTTCCATGATCAGGTTTCCACCAAATTATGTGTAAAATGGAGCCTGTCAACACCATCTCATCAGAAACAAAGCCCCAATCAGCAGCTGTCAGATCTCACATGAATCGCTGATAATATCTAAGCCACTTTTCTTGATTGAATGATTAAATGATCCCTCTTCCATCAAGATACTGCCATCTGTCTTGGTGTCAAGGTTGCATCATTTCAAGGAGGCTGGTCTGGGTCTCAGATACAAAGAAAAAGAGATTTCTGATCCCTTCTCAGAGACATTTCTTCCTCTATAGAAAAGCATTTCCAAGAACAGCCTGTTCATTTGCAACATAACAGTGAAGTTAAAAAAAAATCCAGCATTCTCCTGTAAAAGGGCTTCCCGCTTCTCAGCCTCTGTGGAAGACTGAAGTAAACTTGAAATCTGGTAGCAACCACAAAGAAGCACCTGTTACTAGGCAGTACACCGCCCCCCTACTCCATAATATGGTTTCATTGGCAAGTATTAATTGGCTTGAAATATAAATCATATCCTCGTATGACTGGGAAGCCTGCTGGAAAAAGGAACTGGCTGCACTTGCATGTTGCAAAACTAAGTCAGAATGGGCCTTCAGGCTAGGTCACAGTCAGTGGTGACAATGAACTTGCAGATGTCCCTTGATGACTCAACCTTTAGAAACAATAGAGCCTGAAACTGCTTCTATGGAATGACTGATTGGCCCTTTTCACACCTTACCTCGTTCCGGTGTCATCGTG
Source organism: Ctenosaura bakeri (assembly GCA_948474755.1). Classification (NCBI taxonomy): domain Eukaryota; kingdom Metazoa; phylum Chordata; class Lepidosauria; order Squamata; family Iguanidae; genus Ctenosaura; species Ctenosaura bakeri. The sequence goes on from CAOLHI010005120.1 coordinate 64,751, forward strand.
AAGGGATCACACAAGAAGCCGGAGGGGATCTGAGAGGCTCTCAGGTCCCCTCTGCACCAGCTCCATGCTCACCAGAAGAAAACTTGAGCACTCTGCCTCTTCCTTCTACAGTGCAGCCGGGTACTTTCCCAGGCTGTGCTGGGGGAGCAAGTGCAATGGCTGCACGTCTGGAGGCTCCTGCACACAAGGTAAGTGTGGGTGGGGCATGAGAGGGACATGTGACTGTGCATTATTTTTGGCAATGAGCCGAAAATGATCTCAGGAGCAACATGCGATTGTGAGGACATCATGTGGAATGGTCCTCGCAATCCCGCAGTGCTCCCAAGGCCATTTTGCAACAGGACTGGTGTGCAAAAGCCCAAGGTCTTCAACCCTCTCCCTTCATCCGCTGGAACTCTCCTTTTTCCTCCTCACTTGTCCAACCATTAAGTTGCTATCATGATTCCCATCTTTCCTTGGTTACCTAATGCTAATGCCATTTACTCATTCCAGACCCCATTGTCGACTCTGCCAGAGAGCTCTTAACAGCTTCCCCTTTGGGGCATAAAAAGAGTACTGAATCCCTGACTCTGAGCCAGATAGCTCAAAGCAGTTTGGCATACTGGCTTCCACTTTTTTGCTCTGATTCCCATTCTGTACTATTCTTATACCCTTGGTTTGAGCCACATTACTGCATCTCTTCACTTCTGGACTGGTAAATAGCACCCATGTCACCCTAAGCTCTTGCTATCCAGGCTATTCCTTCCCTTTCCCTCAGCTAACCTTGTGTGATTATGAGACTGTTTGGATCTTGTGCTTGTGTTATTGTTAATTCCCCCATTAAAATATTAAAATATTTTATTTATGTAAATAAAATATAAATTTAAATATTTTAAAATATTAAAAAATGCAGAGACACCAGCTGGAGATTAAAATATTCTTTTAATCTCCAGCTGGTGTCTCTGCATTTCTTAATGGTATACACAGGTGTAAAGCATCCTGTTAGGTTACCCTTCTCTTTCAGGCCTCCGCTTTGAGCTAATATTCCCCACTGTTTCATGGAGACACTGGTATTGTGGGTGGACCCCTGAATCACCCATGTTTTGGGGTAACAGCAGCTGTCTCCCCTATCTTCACCAGATGGGCCTGTGGCACTTGTAGGACTGAGAGAAAGCCCTTCCCAAGTACCTTAAGATCTGGCAGCTTCATATAGAGAGATGCAGATAATCTGGAACCGAACTGCATAAGGCTTTATAGGGCATAACCAGCACTTTGAATTGTGCCTGGAAATGAACCAATATCCAGTGAAGCTGTTCAGTAGCGGCAGCAGCAACAAATTTCCAGTGAGCTTGATGCAAAAGTGCAAAGAATCAAGAAGTTGGAAGGGTTTCCAGAGGCCATCAAGTCCAGCCTCCCCTCTAATCAATGCAGGAACTCCAGCCAGAGCATCCCCAGCAGGTAGTAGTCCAGCCTTTTTTTTTTGGAAGATATGCAGAGCTGGAGACCCCCCCCCATGGCCATTTCCACATGAGTCTGTTATAGCACTATGATTCCACTTTCAACTTCCTATGGCCCTTCCCGAAACTGCAAACCCCAGGATTCCATAGGAGGTTGAAAGTGGAATCATAGCGCTATAACAGACTCGTGTGGAAATGGCCCACATCTCCAGGTAATTGGTTCCATTGCCAAACTGCTCTCAATGTTAAGAAATTCCTTTTAATGTTCAATGGAAATCTCCCCTCTTGTAGGCCTGTGTTACCCTGTTTACTGGGGGTCCCAGGAGGGACACCTAAATAACCAAACAACAACACAACTTTGGGGAAAATTAGCTGGAGCACTCACAAAGGCTAGCGAGAGGCAGGTTAACTTAGCAGGATCTTGCAACCCAGCGTCTACGGGGTCAGGTCAGTCAAGCAGTTGGATGGTTTAAAGTAATAAAAATGATGTTTGTTAAGTACAGACAAATATTAAAGACAACACAGTCACACAGATAACTCAGGAATCAGAGATTGACTTAGGGGTAGGGATTTTCAGAGGGAAATGGGTGATACGACACCTGTCTCGTAGTCCTGGACCTTGAGAGCGAAGTTGGGGTGCGATGAAGGAGCTCAGCACATGGGGCAGCAAGGCGGGATGGAACGCTAGACCAGTTCGAGTGATCCGAGGATGGTCTCAGAATCAGGGGTTTTTATAGGGTGAATTGTGACTGCCTGCCATACCTTACTCGGTGAGAACAATGTGTTTTAGGCGCGGGACAAAGCTTTGGAAAAGTCAGACTTTAGCATGATTGACTTACTGCCAAATTAACAATACTGTAGCCAGTATGCAAATACAGAGTGCTTAGTACAGCTTTGTCAGGTTGCCTGCTCGGGGCAGGTAGCCTTTGTTAGTATCGCGCATATGCAATGAGGTGTTTGCCAGAGAGGTCCCTGAAGCGACGAACTGGCTCTTTCCGGCCTGCCTGGGTGGAGAATGGAATGTCCAGCAATTATCAGCTGTGCCTGTTTGCATGCTTGTCTGGAAGGCCTTGCAAACACGTGGAGGGGGGTGGCAGAGGAAAGCTGAATTGTTTGATATCAAAGTGATATCGAGTGCTATCTCCGGGTAGGCCTAGACCACAGTAACACTTGGTCCTACCTTCTGGGGCAACAGAGAACAAACCTGTCCCTTCCTCTCTGTGGCAGCCTTTGAGGTATTTAATGTGAGCATTCATTTCATCCCTCAGTCTTCTCTTCATTAGGCCGAGCACATTCAACTCCCTTGACCTTTCCTCATAGGTTTTGTTTTCCATACTTCCTACCTCTTTGAAGGAGAAGACAGTATGAACTTGGAGAATGGCATTGCTTCCTACACCAACTTCCCAATCCTTACTACACAAAGTATGGCAAAAGGTTTGTGTGAATTCTGAAGTTCCTGGTGAGAATCCTGTTGGTGTTGTGTGTGTGTGTGTAAATTCTCCTGTGCAAGGAGTTGAGTCCACTTTGTGAGGTCGCTACTCACTCTGAGGACATGAAAGCAGAGCTTCACATGGGCCATTTCCGCACTATACTGTGATAGCGTTATTCCTAAACTGAAAACCCCAGGATTCCATAGGATGTTGAAAGTGGAATAAAAGCACTCTAACAGTCTAGTGTGGAAACGGCCAAGGATGCATGACTGCTTTGTTCTGCATGCTCCTTATCGTCCTTTTGTTGCTCCTCTCTGAATTTGCTCCAGTTTATCTGTCTAAAACAGAACAATTTTACTGGGGACCAGAAAGCAGGAAGAAAGCAAAGCAGTTAGATCTTCTAAGACTTCAAACTCCCAAAACATAGGTGCTCCTGTGGAGAAGGATTTAACACTGTTGTGAAGAGAGAGGCATCTCCTCTGGTACAAAGAGGGAGAGGTGTTCCTCAAGCTATGCTGCTCCAAAGCTGCTTAGGGCCCTTTTCGCACGGGCCTTCTGTCATGCGACAGACCCGTGAGCCTCGCAGGAGTGGGAGCGTCGCTCTGCACGACGCACTCCCACTTCCGCTGGGCTCATGGGGCTGAAGCGGCGCGATCACGGGTTTTTTGATTTTCGCTTCGAAGCTAAAATTGCCCGCGCTTGCACAACGCTCCCGGTGCCTGCGCGCACTTACCTCCTGTGCGGAGCGTTGGGGAGGCGGCCGGGGCGCTAGAGCGACGGATGCGACAGCCTCCTGCTTCGCGCGTGCGCGGGGGTGGGATGGACGGGACCGGCTCCTTTCTCGCGCGCGCGGGGGGGCGGACGCGACAGGCTCCTTTCTCGCGCGTGTGGGGGGGTGGACGCGACAGGCTCCTGATTTGCCCGGGGGGGAGGGCGGCTCGCACAACGCTGTCGCTTCCCCCTCGTTCCTTCGCCTGCAGAAGGAAGGAGGGGGAAGCAGCAGCCTCCCGGAGAAGGCTTCTTGCGTGAGCCGCCCTCCCCCGCTCGCGCTAGAAGCCTTAATGCGAAAAGGGTATTAGATTAACAGCTGTCCATAAAATTATCAGCTGGAATCTTCTACCACGATATACATTATGTTACTTTACGTCTACTTGGTTATGTGGCACTATTAATGAGCTGCAAAGGCGTGTAATGGGAAACTGGCGAGAGTGTCCCAATGCATATTAGCACCCGATAGCCAGTTCCTGGATGCATAATGTGACCGAGATGTACCCATTCCAATGTCCATCAGTCTCAATTCACATTGGTCCTGATACATATTGGTCACTTTTCTGGATCCTCTACATAGAAATGTTCAGAGGGTGTTGCCTTTGCCTTTCTCCCAGGCTGAGAGAGTATGGCCCTTTTCGCACTAGGCTTTTTGCGCGAGCGGGGGCGGGCGGCTTGCAGGAAAAGCCTAGTTCGGGAGCCTGCCGGTTCCCCGCTGGTTCCTTCCGCAGCCGAAGGAACCAGCTGGGAAACGGCACCGTCCCGGAGGCGGCGGCGGCTCGCGAGTCCATCCCCCCCGCGCGCGCAAGAAAGGAGCCCGTCGCTCCTGGCGCGCGGGGGGGCAGGCGCGACTGTCCCTCGCTCCTGGCGCGAGCGACAGTTGCGCCCGCCCCCCCGCGCGCGCCAGGAGCGAGCGACAGTCGCGCCCGCCCCCCCACGCGCGCGCGAGCGGGAGGCTGTCGCGAGCAGCCCCCCGCCCGTGCGAAGCAGGATGCTCTCGCATCCGCCGCGCTAGCTCCCCGCCCCGCCCCTTCCTTCTGCACGGGCGGAGGGAAGGAGGAGCGACCCGGCCGCCTCCCCGACGCACCGCACTACAGGTGAGTGCGTGTGGGCGCCGGGAGTGTAGCGCGAGCGCGGGGTGATTTTCGCTTGAAAGCGAAAATCAAAAACCCCGCGCTCGCGCCACTGCAGCCCCGTGAGAGCGCTGGAAGTGGGAGTGCGTCATGTGGAGCGACGCTCCCACTCCCGCACGGCTCACGGGGCTATTTCGCCCGGGAAAGCCCGTGCGAAAAGGGCCTAAGACATCTCCCACTTATGAAGAAGTAAATCTCCAACAGCGTTCTGGCCTTCTTTTGCAACTCCAGCCAGTCTTCTGAAAAAGACAAAGGAAGAAAAATTCTCCTGCAAAGTGACCACCCTCGATGTCTCCCTGCATCAGTGGGATAATTAACTATGTGGAGTAGGAATATCTCCTTGGCATTTTTTGTCCTCAGTCGACTACCAACCAATTTTGTTCCATAACCTTGAGTTCTCAGTTAGGAGTTCTGGGGCATAAAAGTTTAATCATCTACAGAGAGTTCTTAAAGGGGCCTTGAAGCCTGATTATTAATAATTTTTTTCCAATAAGTTATGCACTGAGGTTTCTTCTTTCCTTTTTTTTTTTTTCTTGGTAAAACAAGTCAGCATTTGAAACTGAACAGTGTCTGCTGTTTATGCTAATATTGCATTGATTAAACCTGGACATTCGCTTTGGTCGCACCCGCCCAAGAAATCTTCGCCGGGTGCACTTTTTTTCCTAATCAACTCGGTTTTTGTAGGCAAGGTTATTCGGTCACTGAGCATGCAAATGAAGGTTTTTGACCTCTGTCCTGGGTCAGAATAATGCATGAAAACAGCCTCTTGGTATTTTTTATTTTACTTTATTTTGTTTTTTTAAAAATCAGTCCAGCAGAAGTGACCTGGCTCCAAATGATATGTAGTCTAACATGAAGACTGTCAGAGAGTCATCTGGCTTCTTTTCCATAATTTGAGCGAAAGTAAAAGTTGACTTGTTGCCAAAATGTTTTCAGACATAGAGCTCAGAATCTGTCTTGTCCACTTTCATCCCTCACTGCTCTTCTCTCCCCACAATGGCTTCTTCATCTATTCATAAAAATAAGGACAACTAGTGGAATACATTCCCCAATGGATTGTGGTGGAGTCTCCTTCTTTGGAGGTTTTTAAAAAGAGGCTGGGTAGCCGTCTGTCAAAGAGATTGTGTCTTCATGCATGGCAGAATGGGGCCTTTTCCACATTTTATTTTTAAAACGGGGTGGCGCGTCCTCCAGCGAGGATGTCTGCACTTGGGGGCGAACTGGGTCCTGACTACTTAATTTATGTTTGGACTTCAGCCCGCTCCGGAACAACCAGAACTGGTGGTTCCCCATGCTATTGAAAGACCAATTAAAAGAGGACTTTCAATAGCCCGGCGCATCCCAGTCCGTCGCTGCGCTAATGTGTAGATCTGCAGGCTTGCACCAGCGCGAGGCTGCAGATCTTCCGGGGGTGGGCTTCCAGCTGGCGAGCTTCTCCGGTTGGTGGAGAGCCTCCACCAACCAGATGCCTCCATTTTCATCCCCAGAGAGTGTGTAGCGCGGGCGCGCGCTGCTCCAGATCAGTGTGGATCGTCGGGGTGGAGTGTGTCAGTCCGGTGAGTAACGGACTGCCCCGTTTCCCCCCCAAAGTGCAGAAAAGCCCTGGAATTGACTGGATGGCCCTTGGGGTTGCTTCCAACTCTAAAATTCTATTTTACATCAGCTACGTAAGTATATTTAACTACATAACTCCTCCTGGTCCAACCTCCCTCATCCTGACAGAAACACCCATGCTCCATTCACTGCAGAGTGGACCTCCTTCTCCCCCATGTGCTTCATGCCCTGTAACATAGATTTTCAGGCCCACTGGATGACCTTGGGTGCATCGCACAGGCCATTTCCACACTACACTGTTATAGTGCTATTATTTCCCTTTCAACTTCCTCTGGAATTCTGGGGTTTCCAGCTTAGGGAGGGGCCTTTAGGATTCTCAGCCAGAGAGCTCTTGAGCCTCAACAATCCCAGAATTCCACAGGAGGTTGGAAGTGGAGCAATGCATTGCAGAAAGGCCTAGAGTTTAGGCACCCAAGAAAAGAGAGAGAGGCAAACGGACCAAGGAGACATACCAAAGGGAAGAATTCTAGGTGTGAAAAAAAAATTCCCATGTCTCCCTCTCTGCAGTGCTAGAAATTTGGGAACTGGAAGAAAATTTCACGGAAGAGAAAGAGTCTGTATGAGGGTGACGCCCTCAATTTGTACCTCAAATGCTTCAGTGCTTTCAATGCACTTTCCTTTATCGTAAACATAGAAAAGTTGCAAGCTTCTTCATTAAAAAAACTAAAGAATAGCAGAGGGTGTTTTATTCACTGGAGGCTACATTTGCTAGATTCTGGGTTCATCTTCCCAGAAACAACGCAAATCTTCCCCGTGGGGCTGCATTCCGGCACTTCTTTTGTCTGTCTTGTTCCAACCGTTTGTCTCGTCTGCTCTTGTTTGCTCGATGCCATGTTTCCAGCCAGGGAGCGCCGGCAGCAGACCAGAAAATTATATCTGGGGCCTTCAAAGACAGCTCCATTTCTGGAAAGCAGCTGCCGCAAGACTTCCCATCCATAACAGCCGATGTGGGTGCATCATGTATTTGGAGAGCTGTGACTATCTGTTGCTGCGTGTCTGCTTCCAGGAGAGAAAGAGGCAGAGAGACACAGAGAGAAGGAGAGGAAGGAGGTGACAAGAGACACGACACTGGGCTGGCTGGTGGGTGTAGTTGAGGTAATTGAGGAAGAAGGCTGTTTTTTATTCAGTATTAATATATATATGAAATAATGACAGCGAGCATGGGGTAGTGGTTTGACCAGTGGACTATGACGCTGGAGACCAATGGTCAAAGCACTGCTCAACCATGGAAACCAGCTGGGTGACTTGGGCAGGTCACACTCTCACAGCCTCAAAGGAAGGCAAAGGCAAATTCTTTCTAAGCAAATCTTGCCAGGAAAGCCCATGATCCATTCATCTTAGGGTTGCCATAAGTTGGAAAGGACCTGAAGGCACACAACAACAACAAATACTAAATAACATGGTTGCTGTTGTATGCCTTCAAGTCATTTTCAACTTTTGTTTTCTACTTATGAGGCCCCCAAGGCCAACCTATCATGGGGTTTTCTGGGTCTGAGAGTGCATGAAGCATCCATGGCCAAGCAAGGAATCAAACTCTGGTCCCCAGGGCCATACTCCAATGCTCAAACCACTACAACCTTTGGCTCTCAAAATCAATATTAATATTATTTAATAAAATATTAAATATAATTTAATATTAATAACATATTAATTTTAAGTAATATAAATATACTTTAATAGAATATTAAATATCATAGAATCATAAAATCCTAGCATTGGAAGAGACCCCAGGGGCCATCCAGTCCAAGCCCCTTCTGCCGTGCAGGAAGACCCCACCAAATCATTCCCAACAGATGGCCATTGAGCCATCTAGTTAAGAACCTCCGAAGACGGAGATCCACCACACTCCCAAGCAACAGCATGTTCCATTCTCAAATTGCTCTTATCAACGGGAAGTTATTGCTAATGTTTAAGGAAATCTCTTTTCCTGTAGTTTGAAGTCATTGTTCCGTAGCGTCCCAGGCCCATTCCGCAGGTTACCAGATCCTGGTGGCATCTTGCGGGGATCCCAGTAGAGCCTATCCTGGGAGGGGAGTGAGGCAGGAGCACCAGCTGCCAGCCGTGGGAATATAGGAGGTATGGTGGCCACATGAGGTAAGTGCGAGGGGGTGGCTGGAGGGCTGTGGGATCACCAGTCATGGATGGGTAAAACCCACCAATGATTTATGGTGCAATCATGCCACCTGGGGACAGGAGAACAATGGGACATGGATGACATCGTGCATAAGCATAGCCTGGGCCCCATCTGTCCTTCTCCCATCCCAAATGTGGAATGATGACATCCTGCAGAAAGGGCCTCAATCTCTGGAGGAGCAGAAGAAAGCTTACTGTATCCTTGACATGACATCCCTTCAAATATTTAAACATGGCTATCATGTCACCCCTTAATCTTCTCTTCTCCGAGTTAAACATCCCCAGTTCCCTAAGCTGCTCCTCATACGACTTTGTGCTTTCCAGACCTTTGACCATTTTGGTCCATTTTACAACTTTTTGAGTCTGAAGCTACATTGCAGACATGCAATGAAAGTCTTTGGGCGAGTTGTGAAGATGCACATTTGGATGCTGGCAAGAGTGCTCCAATGTGCACCAGACACTTCTGGTATACTTCAGGTGCTGCTGGCATTTTCTAGCCAATCTCCTGATGCACACTGAGGGGTACTCACTGAAGCTCATCAGTGCCCAATGCGCACCGTTCATGGCACAATGGTCACTCCACCGTTGCACAAGGGATGCCTGTACATTGCAATCTCACGGTGGCCACTAGATGAAGATGGACATTTTGAAACTATTCAGTTCATGTAAGGCTATTTACAATCAATCTTCTCCAGATAGTCAGGACTCGAGTTGTGTGGGGCTCTAAAGAGTGTAACCAGTGCTTTGAATTGTGCCCAGAAACAGACTGGTAGAGCTCGTTTCTATGGCCCTTTTCGCAGCGCCGGCGCTCGCGCGATGGAGGAGAGCGGCTCGCGCAAGAAGCCTTCTCCGGGAGGCTGCCGCTTCCCCCTCCTTCCTTTCGCAGGCGAAGGAACGAGCGGAGAAGTGGCAGCCTCCCGGAGGCGGCGGCGGCTCGCGCATCCGTCCATTCCTCCCCCCGCGTGCGTGAGAAAGGAGCCTGTCCCCTCCATCCCCCCCCCGCACATGCGAGAAAGGCGCTCCTCCAGTCCGCCCCCCACGCACGCGCGAAGCAGGACATGTCACTTCCGTCGCGCTAGTGCCCCGCCCCGTCCCTTCCTTCCGCAGGGGCGGAGGGAAGGAAGCGTGACCCGGCCGGCTCCCGACGCTCCGCATGAGAGGTAAGTGCGCGCGGGCGCCGGGAGCGTTGTGCGAGCGCGGGTGATTTTCGCTTCGAAGCGAAAATCAAAAAACCCGCGCTCGCGCCGCTTAAGCCCCGTGAGCCCGGCGGAAGTGGGAGTGCGTCGTGCGGAGCGACGCTCCCACTCCCGCGAGGCTCACGGGGCTGTCGCGCGAGAAAAGGCCCGTGCGAAAAGGGCCTATATCATTGCTTCATGATTACCCTCCCCTCCTCCTCTCCTTCCTCTCTCTCTCTCTCTGTCTCTGTCTCTCTCTCTCTCTTTTGAAATAGAATGGAGGAGAAATTCAAAGCCATCAAATCTCAGCACTGAGAGCAGGCCTCTATGAATGACAGGAGACGCAAATCTTTTCATGTGATTCCAACTCTGTCCCTGTGAGCTTCTGTGGTTTAACTTCACCATTTTGGACCTGGCTGCTTGTTCTTCGTGGTTTTGCATTTTCTTCTGGGAATGGTGGGCACTGAGGATTCATGTGCTTGGGGCAATTTTATCTGAGCAGCCCAGCAATGAATGCTCACGAGTGGGCAGCTCTTAGCCCAGATTACAGGCTTTGATCTGAGGTTGCTGGAACCGTAGGTGGTGAGAGAACTAGAGGACAACCAGGAGAAGAGGAAGAAAGAAAAAGTCAGTGCCCCAAAACTGAGCATCTGTCCGTAGGGCTGCAGCCATTGCTGAGAGATGAGGAAGCATTTATAGTCTCCTGAGATCATCTTTCTATCCAGCCACGCAATCAACCTACAAATAATAAAACTGAGGTTTATAGCATCACCACTGGGATGTCTTTGTCTGATCTATGGGTTCTTTGCCTATAGGCAGATATTAGCTGAGATCTGCATTGCACAACTGAGATCTGCATTGCACAACTTTATGCAATGATTGGATATTAGTGAATTGCAACATTGAACAAAGAAATAATGACAGCAACAACATTTATATCCTGCTTTTTGCCAAAAATTGGGACTCAAAACGGCTCACAGTAAAAAAAAAAAAAAAAAAGCAAGACAATTAGAAACATACAAAAAGTGGCCATTAAAATAGAATTAAACTATTTACACTATTAAATCAATTACAATTCAATAAAATAATAACATGCAGTTTAAATGCAGTTTATTGAATCAATTGCATTTTAATAAAATAGTAAAATGCAGTTTAAAAGAGTTAAAACTCTTTAAAAGGGTGTTATAAATTAATAAGATTTATAACGCCCTTTATAAATAAATATAAAAAGGGTGTTATAAATATATGTTATTAATTGTCATTTTAAAAGAGTTAAAACTCTTTAAAACAATAATTAATAACATATATTTATAATGCCATTTTCACCAAAGAACAGAACATCAACCTATACAGTCTAGGGCCATTTCTGCACTAAACTGTTATAGTGCGATGATTCCACTTTCAACATCCTATGGAATCCTGGGGTTTTGAAAGTGGAATCATAGCACTATAACAGTCTAGTGCGGAAATGGCCTAGGACAAGGACAATACACATAACATTGCAGTAACACATGGACTGAAATCCCTGACACCCCACCAGTTGCTATGTATCTCAGCACCATAAACACAACTCAGTGGCTTAAGATGGGACCTTTGCCCACCTTCCCTTCTTCCAGTGCTGGGGTGTGGGGATCGTGCGAGAAGCCTCCAGTGAGAGGCTCTTGCATCCGGGGTCCTTCGGCTCCACACAAGCTCCTGCTTGTGTGAGAGCCCCGCCTCTTCCTTCTGCGGCACATCCTGGGAGTTTCCCAGGCTGTGCTGGGGCAGGAAGCATGACTGGTGTGGCCCGCAGGCTCCGCACGCCAGGTAAGTGCACGCGGGGCCCAGGAACAATGTGTGATTGTGCACCATTCTGCTTCTAGCTGAAAATGAAAATGTGAGCGATTGGTGCCTGCTGGCCCCTGGAGCTTCGCACGATTGTGAGTGCATCATGCAGATCGCTCCTCACAATCGTGTGGCACTCCAGGCCCTCTTTTGCATGGAAAATGCCATGTGAAAAAGCCCCATGGTGAATCAAAGAGTAAGATCTCAAACCCTTTATGAAAATGAGTGAGATCCTCCTTTGGCCGGAGGTCCAAAGGAGGACTGTTTCACAGGTACGGAGCCAGATCTTGAATGGCTCACAGCCTGGACAGAGTTGTGTGCATTGGTGGAACAGACAGTAATCCTTTGCCTGTAAATCTTAAGTTCCTGGACGGAGCACACCATTATAGCCAAGCTGTGAGATTCTGAGGGAGGTTAGAACACAAAGCCTTGAAGACGAGAACCAAAAGTTTGAAACAGGCCCTGGACTGAACTGAGTTCCAGAGTCTCTGGGAAGCTGCCAAGGAAGACCTCTCTTCCATTCCCATTGATGTCAAACAGCTCTTACAGTCAATAACTTATTCCAAATGTTTAGGTAGAATCTCTTTTCCTGTATGATCCTGGTTGAACATAAAAGACCACCAGTGTACCTGTTCAGGAGACTGATGGCTACAATTTAGGGGAAGTGCTTGGTGATGCAACTAACACAGACCCGAGTGATCAGTGGTCATTTGGGGTTCTGGCTGGGGTTAAAAGGAGCTCTCTTCAGTGCCATTGGGCTGCTTGGCACAGCCTGGAGAAAACATTTCCAGAAGGAGTTACCAAATACCTCCTTGCACAATGTCCAAAAAGTACGTAGACTGATGTGACCCCTGGTACACTAGCATAAGCCACCAACAAGATTCCAGTCATACCTGCCTTAATGGAGACACTGACTGGAATCCTGTGAATGCCTTACACCTGCATCAGTCTTCCTAGGGATGTGGTTAGGCATTTCTCTCTAATACAGAGTCCCACATTCTGTTCAAGATTGCAGGAGCAGAGTAGCCTAAGTGATGCCATTGTGAGAAATACTGCACATGGATGTGTATGCCCATTTGTTTATGCATATGGTGTCTTGGTTCGGTTGCAAAACGTAACCATTCAACACAAGTGATCAAGAGCACAACGAATTAAGCATATGTAAATTTATGCTTCATAACTCTGATGCTGGTCTGGGTCATAGGGCCTTTCCGCACTACCCTGTTATAGTGTTGTTATTCCCCTTTCAACCTCCTATAGAATCCTGGGGTTTGCAGTTAAGAGAGGGCCCTTTTGAATTCTCTGCCAGAGAGCTCTTTGGCCTCAGGAAACCACAAACCGCAGAATTCCAGAGGATATGTTGAAAGTGGAATAATAACACTATAACAGAAAGGCTCTTATTTTTCACTGAAGATAGTCTTTGATGCCAGCTTCAACAAAGAACCACCTGCTTCTGATCCTGGAGGAATGTATGCTGGTGGCAATATCATCTGAGGGACTTTGGGAGTTGTAGACCAAAGAAGTAACATTCCTCATCAATGTCTGAGCGCCCACTAGATCCTGAGAATTGCAGGGCTATGGTTTGAGAATGTGGAACGAGAGAGGCCAGAACATGCTAGCCTGTCCATGAGTGAAACCCTCCAGCCAAGATGACCAATTGTCCACCTTGGACATCCTTACTAGAGGAGGACTGAGAGCAAGTTTCCATTCTTCTGATACTGAGTGCTATCCACCATTGAATTTCATACTCCAACTATCACTCCCCAGGCTTTGGCAACTGCATGGAAAGGAGGGCTGGTCTATACTCTCTGACTCTTCTGGGTCACATCTTGCCATTTGTGGTTGCCATCTTGGACCAATAAATCACTGAATCTTAGAATCAAAGAGCTGGAAGAGACCAGAAGGGCCATCCAGTCCAATCCTCTGCTTTGCAGGAAAACACAATTAAATGATTCCCCACAGATGGCCATCCAGCCTCTGTTTGGAGACATCCAAAGAAGGAGACTCCACCACACTCCATTGAGGCAGCAGTGGATTCCACTGATAAGCTGCTCTTACTGTTAGGATGTTCTTCTTAATGTTCAGGTAGAATCTCCTTCCTAGTAGCTTGGATCCATGGCTCCATGTCCTAGTCTCTGGAGCAGCAGAAAAGAGGCTTGCTCCTTCCTCCGTATGACAGCCTTTCAAATATTTAAACTTGGCTCTTATATCACCTCTTAATCTTCTCTTTTCCAGGCTGAACATACCCAGTTCTCTAAGCTGCTATTCACAGGGCCTGGTTTCCAGGGCCCTTTTCGCACGGACTTTCTGTCGCACGACAGCCCCGTGAGCCTCGCGGGAGTGGGAGCGTCGCTCTGAACGACGCACTCCCACTTCCGCCTCTCACGGGGCTGCAGCGGTGCGATCGTGGGTTTTTTGATTTTCGCCTCGAAGCGAAAATCACCCGCGCTCGCGCAAAGCTCCTAGCGCCCGCGCGCACTTACCTCCTGTGTGGAGCGTCGGGGAGGAGGCCGGATCGCGCTTCCTTCCCTCCACCCCTGCGGAAGGAAGGGGCGGGGCGCTAGCGCAACGGACGCGACAGCCTCCTGATTCACGGGGGGGGCGAACGCGCGAGCCTCCTGCTTTGCGGGGGGGCGGACGCACGAGCCGCTGCCTCCTCCTCCGGGAGGCTGCCGCTTCCCCACTCGTTCCTTCGCCTGCGGAAGGAAGGAGGGGAAGCGGCAGCCTCCCAGAGAAGGCTTCTCGCGCGAGCCTCCTCAATGCGAAAAAGGCCCAGGAGTTTCTAAAAACCACTTTGGCTGGCCTCTTTCGGACACATTCCAATTTGGGTCAATGGATGGCTGTATAAACATCTCCAAAGATGGAGACTCCGTCTTCCTCAAAGGCCATCTATTCCACGGCCAACCAATTCTTACATTTCTTCCTAATGTTAAGGTGGGATCTCTTTTCTTCAATTTGAATAATCAAAAGAGGCTTATCTAGGGTGGGACAACTGGGCATGTGCCCTGGGTGCCTATGCCAGGGGGTCGCAAAAAAGCCCAACTCCCCCTCCCACCCGGCACTGACCTGCTGCCGGCCCCTCGTCCCTGCCTGTCACCGCTGCCCCCCCACTTTGCTGGAGTCCTTCCTGGCCTAGTGCAGAGGCATTGGCAGCAGTGGCAGCCCTCCCACCTGGGCCTGGGCCCCGCTGCCCCCCTGCCCCTGCTGGGGTCTTCCTCTGCCCAAGACAGCAGGAGAAGCAGCACCTGGGGTGCAATTTTTACTCTTGCCCTAGGCTCTGTTGAGTCTGGATGCTCCACAGATCATCAGTCAATCAATCTCTTTAGTTGTACCTGGCCTTTTCCCCAAGACTGGGACTTAAGGAGGCTTCACTGGTAGCGGCTTTCTCCAGAGGATCCCACAAGCCAGGTGATACCAGGGGATCTTGTGGATGATCTCTGCAGCGCATACTGTGCTCAGCTCAAATAAGAGATCATTCCTCCACGACTTAAGTCTGAAATTCCAGGCCAGGATTTCCCTGTGTCCTTTAACAATATCACAAAAGCATTTTTTTGAAACAAGAGATATTCATTAAAAAAATGGAATTGCCCTTCTCTGTCAGCAGCCTGAGCCAAAACCTCTTCATACCACACTGCCTTAATTTTCAGCAAGTTAAGCAACAATTTTTGAAAAAGGAAAAGAAAGCGGGTTTCCAGGAATGAGAACCCTGCAATTTCTCTTTATTTATAATTCATAGACATCTTATAAAGGAGCTGGCCCTTCCCCACTGAGGCAGAGACCGATCCGCTGCGCGGCATTGTTTGCTGAGCACGGAGAACATGGGACCTCTCCTTTGATGTCTTTCGTTTTTCTTCCTCCTCAGCAGAAACTCCCGCTACTTTGCAGTAATAGCAAACAAAAGTGGTTGCAAGCAGGGTTGGCGGGAGAGCATGCGATCGGGAATGTTAGCAAGCCCCTGGGAGCCCTTCTGCAGAGCTCACAAAGATTAAGTGGGGTGCCTACTACTCTCTGCTCCCACCAAGAGGAGCCTGTTTCAAGGAAGAAAAATGCCGGGCCTTTCTCTGCTGAGCTGTTCCAAGATGGTGAAAAGTCCAGGAAGGAAGCCCTCTGAGGAATGGTTGAAGAACCTGGTGTATTTAGCTTGGAGAAGAGAGAATTAGGAGGTGGTATGTGAATGGCTGTGTTACTACGTTTCAGGCCTACCCGGTGATAGCACTAGATATCTCTTTTGATATCAAAATCATTTGGCCTTCCTCTGCCAACCCGCTCCATGTGTTTGTGAGGCCTCCGGACAAGCACGTAAACAGGCACGGCTGGTAATTGTTGGACATTCCATTCCCCACCTAGGCAGGCAGAACAGAGCCAATCCGTTGCTTCAGGGACCTCTCATGCAGACACCCACTGCTTAGGCACGACTCTACAGAAAGATGCTCGGCCTCGAGCCGGCACTCTTACAATGCCAAGCTATTTGCATACTGGCTACACTATTGTCAAACCTGCGCTAAGCCCATCATGTAAAACTTGACTTTTCCCAATGTTTTGTCCCACTCCAAACTCGCATTGTTCTCACCGAGTAAGGCATGGTCTGTAGGCACAATCCACCCTATAAAAATTCCCCGATTCCGAGCCCACCTCGATCGCTCTCGAGTTCCAGACCACCTTGCTGCTGCTTTGTCTGATGAGCTCCCCTCAGCGAACCGCACTGAGCTTTCTTCCCTGCAATCTTCAATCTCTTCAGGACTACGAGAAAAGATGTCGTATCACCCATTTCCCCCGAAAACTCTCATTTCTATTCCTAGTTAGCTGTGTGCTTGTGTTGTCTTTTCTGTTGTTTGTCCTTTAATAAAGATATCAATTTTTACTATTTTAAAACCTGACTGCTGAACTGAACTGACCTCATAGACATTGGGTTACAAGATCCCTGCTAAGTTACCCTGCCTCTCTCTAGCTTAAGAGAGTGCTCCAGTTAATTTTCCCATCTTGCATTTGTATTTGGTTATTCGGGCACCCCTCCAGGGACCCCCAGAGAACAGGGTAACAGCTGAATTCAAATATCATATCATGTAGAAGATGAAGCGAGCCAGTTTTCTGCTGCACTAGAGGATGGGGCCTCAAACAGTGGATTCAGACTGGTCATGAATGGTCCATCTTTGGAGGTTTTAAATAAAGGTTGGGTGGACATCTTTCAAGTATGCTTTAGTTGTGTATTCATAGAATCATAGAAACATAGAGTTGGAAGAGACCACAACAGCCATTGCGTCCAGCCCCCTTCTGCCATGCAGGAACAAGCACTCAAAGCACCCCCAGCAAATAGATATCCAGGCTCTGCTTAAAAACTTCCAAAGATGGTGACTCCACCACACTCTGAGGCAGCATGTTCCTGCATGGCAGTAGGTTGAACTAGCTGACACTTGGGGTTGCCTTCCAACTCTATGATTCTTTGAAATTGTAACAAAAGAGGTTCTACCAAAACAGTGGAACAGCAACAGGAGTCTTCAGCACCTTATCTCCCTTCAGTTTATGTGTGAAATGTAATCTTGACAGAGCACGGACCTTGGCTGGAATCATCTTGGAGACTTAAGCTAGTGTCCTTCTGCAGGAGAGAGCCATTTGGAGTATAACTCTGGAGACCAGGATTTGAATTCCAGATCTGCCATGGCAAACCTCCTCTGAACAAATCTTACAATGAAAGCCCTGTAATAGATTCATCTTAGGGTCATTGTAAGTTGGAAATGACTTGAAGGCCCACAACAATAGCAACAACTTTTGAGAGTGCTTTATAGTAATACCAATGGAGCAGGAAAAAGCTTATTGAAAAAAGCCAACTAGGCCAACACATCAAGTAGAAAAAATTGTAGAGGAGGGAGTAAGGTTATTTCCTGCTCCAGAGAGATGAGGATCTGATTCAATGGATCCATATTACAAGAAAAGAGATTCCACCCAATGGTTAGGAAGAATGAGTTATTTCCTGATGAGAACGGACTGACTCCTTTGGATTCTGGTTGACTCTCCTTCCTTGAAGGTCTTTAAACAGAGGCTGGATGGCAACATCTCAGGAGTGCTTTTGCTGTGGCTTCCTGTACTAGCCAGGGACTGGACTGGAGGTCCATGAGGTCCTTTCTAGACTGAAAACCTCCTTCTTCATAATGTTTGTTGCTGGAACCTTGGGACCATTTCCACCCTACACTGTTATAGTGCTACTATTCTGCTTTCAAACCTCCTGTGAGATCCTGGGGTTTGCAGTTTTAGGAGGGGCCTTTAGACTTCTCAGCCAGAGGGCTCTTTGGCCTCATGAAACTACAAACCCCACAATTCCAAAGCATGTTGAAAATGCAATAATAGCACTATAACAGTGTAGAGTGGGAAAGCCCTTGGTTCTCTTCATGAAAAGTTTGTTCTTGGCATTCCATGGTGCTCAGGAATTAATTGTTAGGTGTCCTAGCTTGGAACTGGATCTCCACATTCAAAAGTGCTAGAGTTCATTCCAGATAACTCCATATCTTCCTTAGATGCTTGGCTACTGCATTTATGGCCATTTCTGCACGATGGAGCTCTTATGAGTTGTCCTGTCGCAGTCCTGGCAAGGAAGGGGGTGTGATTGGGAATGCTTCCTTCCACATGGGACCGGCTTCCTGTGGAAGGGAGGTCAATGGCTTTTCCTCTCATTCCACAGCACAACAGGGCATTTTCCAGACTTCACTGGGGACGGAAGCATCACCATTGTGCTTCCCGCCCATCTGCAGGACAGGTAGGTATGGAAGCATCGCATGATTGTGGGTGCTAAATGGATTTTATCCATTTAGTGAATACCCCATGAATGCAACACATGGGGATGGGATGGCAGTGGTCTGGTGATGATGTCATGTGGAAGCATGACCAGCTGACCACTGCCATCCTGTCCCCATAGTAGGACAGCCCCATCATGTGGAAATGGACTATTTATTGAATCAGAGAATTTTTAGCACTGTCACAGGGATCAGAACCATGTTGTTCATTAGCTATAGTTGGTTCTGTCCTGGAACAATCCATGTGGACTTGACTGTTCCCATCAAACCCAGCTGGCCACCACTGTTGAACTTTTTTGGATGCCTGGACTTTGGCCCATTCCAGAAAGGCCCTTCTCCTGTTCTACCAGCTCATCCAGTAGGTATAATTTATGACCACCAAAGGGTTTCATCCTCATACCCTGACTCCTGGGCCACCTTCCCCCCACGGCCAGCTTGCTCTGTCACATTAGCCTTGTTCAGTTTCTCACTCTGGCATCAACAGGGATAC